>JAVJIF010012577.1:0-137500 GCA_038442645.1 Agave tequilana | reverse complement strand
GAGATGGCCCCTTCCAAGAAGAGCCACAGTTGCAACAACCTCCAAAGGTAAATCGGTTGTCGTTAGAGGTATTGGAGCCGTCAACCCCCTATCCTCTCTGATGTTCATGTCAAAGAAGTTGATGAAGAATTCTCTCCTTTAACATCATACCCGAGATGGGGGTAGATCAACTTGAAGCACAACACCCCACTGAAGGTCAACTTCTCCAAATGTTTGCCAGCCTCCAAAAATAATTGGAAGATCAGCAAGTGAAGATAGTTCGTGAACATGAGAAGACTTCCCTGGAGAGAGACGTGACCGCCAGCATCCAAAATCAGCTCCTTACTCAGATCGAGATTCTCCGAAAGTCACAGCCTTCTGAGCAACCCGAGGGGGAGGGTTCCTGACCTCCTTATCTCTATCCTCGTCGGCGAAAATCACTCGCATCGAGAGCAACTGAAAACATGACAGGTCACTCTCCCCGAGTGACAGCCAGACAGATAACTCAGAACGCAAAAGGTCTCAAAGATCCCCCGAGTGAAGGACATATAGAAAATCATCAGGAAGCAAGTTAAAAGAGTTGGTTAGCTACGCTAGAAGGATACATAACCCTATGGTTTGATCATCCTCAAATCTCCACTCTCTGAGGAAATCACCTATCATCACTTCACGAAAGAAGTTCGGGATGTCAAGTTTCGAGCACTACTCGAGAACGACTGACCCCACCAACATCTCCGCCAATAACAAGATAAGCTAGAAGTCCATTCTCACAACAGCGTGCTCCTGAGTCTTATATTCCCATCTAATCTTAAAGGCGCTGCCTACGACTGGTTCTATTCACTTTCAAGTCAATCTTTTCAAAATTTTGAAGAAGTAAGGCGTGCCTTCTACTAACAAAGAGATCTGAGGACAACAACCACCTTTTTGCCATTAAGATGAAACTTGGAGAAAGCGTTAAGCAAAATATTAGTACTTCCAAAGTCAAATGGCTCTGGTATACAACTACAACGACGTTGTGGTCGTCGTCGTGTTCATATGTGGGTTGCAAGTTACCCACTTATTTTATAAACACTTGGTGAAGCATGAAGTCACCAAAATGAGGGACATCCTCACATACGCCTAGATGTATATCCAAATTGAGGATGTCACCTGAGTTTCTGCCAATTGCTTCCCAAGTATGGGCGTGAATCAAGGAACAAAAGGTACAACCCAGTCTCCCAAATAAGACTCCTGGTCGGGCAGTCGGAGTTATTAACAAGTCCGCTCAAAACTTCGCCAAAACTCATAGGGACAAAGTAGATGCTACTTTATTTAAAATTCCTATGGACCAGGTGTACAATGCCATCAAGGGCCAAGACTTCATTAGGCATCTGAGATCTCTGACACCCAACCTGAAGGGTCTAGAAGCCAGAGAGTATTACTTTTCATGACACTATAAGACACCGCACCGTAGACTGTCATTGCCTCCAGAGATAACTTCAAGAGCTAATGGATCGAGGATATCTCTGCCAGTTCATCCTCAAACCTGAGCGGTTGTCGAAAGTCAAGGTGAAGAAGGTCCCCTGAAGCTTCCCAGCAGGTAAGCCAAATCATCCAGTATTGGAAGGTCAACACCATCTTTAACGCCTCTCCGATCGAAGGCTCCACCTCTTGGGAGCGATCGATCAATATTGGCGAGGCTCGAAAGGCCATCTATCCTACGACATTAACTGGGCCCACCACTAGGCCCAAGTAACCAAGTTTCATTCTCTAAGTCTGACGCATCAACCGTGCATTTCCCGCACAAGGATGCCCTAATCGTCACAATGCTCATCAGAAACTACTGGGTGTCCAAGCTGGTCGACGGAGCGAGTTCCATAAACATCCTATACGAGGAGCCCTCAACAGGATGGATGACTCCCTAGAAGCCACCTGAGTATTTATCAATTGTTAAACTTAATCTCACCTATATAGGTTTGACGGGAATGAGACGCACTCTTCGGGGATAATCTCACTACAAGTGTATGCGAACCCCTATAATGTCATCACAGAATTCTATATGGTAAACGTGGAGTCCCCCAATAATGTGATTCTCATGAGATACTGGCTTCACATGATGAAAGTCATACTATCTACATACCACCAAATGGTTCGATATCCCACTCCAAACAGGACAGCCAATATCAGATTAGATTAGGTCGTGGCTTGCAGTTAATTAGAAGAGGTAAACCAAAGAAGGCCAAAGCAGTCTATGAGAAAACCTCCCAAGAGAGGAAGAAACTGAAGACGGTTGCTACTGAATAGCAATCACAGTATGACGATAGCCCTGACACTGACTTCTGTTGGATTAGGGATTCCATGATGATGATAAACAAAAATAGATTAGATTAAAAATGATGCACAATATCACATATCTATCACACGACAATACACACAGAACCCCAAAATTTACGTGAAAAACCCAAACATGAAAAAACCACAGAGTCACCTGCAAATCCACTATATCAAGAGATTACACGGAGGAGAAGAAAACCTCATAGCCACTCTTTATAGTAGCTCTAACCGCTTCATTGTTAAATCTTAATTAATACGCATCTCCTTTTATGGAGAAAACTAGGGTTTCAAATTGTGACATCTCTAAACTGCCCTTGACACGTGGCTTGAGTTTCCTGTATCGCGAAGCTTCCAGATTGGACCGCATTCGCTGCACCTCACTGTGCCTTGGGGATGTTCCTCTACTCTGTCACTCGGATTGCTCCTTCTGAGACTCTGAGTAATCCTCCAAGCACTTGAACATGCCACCATCTGAAACTCTAAGCTCTCCCACATTCGCCTATAGTACGCCTTTACTCAGGGAGTTAACAAAGTGGTCCAGTCCTCGGGAGACTCTTCTCGAGGCTTCACCTCCAAGTTATTGAGGATGGACTTCTTGTTGTTGGCCCGGAGGCCTTCCTCTCTAGTTTTGATGATGATTAACTGATGTAGTTATGTTTACTAATAATCTTGTGATTTTAGTTTCAGATCATTTAACAAGATATTAGTTGGTGATTGCTTCAAAAAGAGAGTTTGGAAGCCTTCACTTTGTGATTCCAGGGCCCAAGCATCAAGATGATACATAGCCTTGCTCGTGAATCACGATTTGGATCGGGTCGACTTGAAGATGAAGATCGTCAAGAAGACTTAGGCATCCATAGTTTAGTGTGTTTTAGATCCATTTGTAAAGCTTAGTATAGTTGATATGCTCAACTGCACAATACACACACGTTTCATGATTTGGATTTGGTTTTCATGAATAGTTTGTTCAAAACAAGTTTAAATGATTTTTATGTATATTAGATGTGTTCAATATACATACATGCTTACATGACTTATACAAACTTATTTTGACTTTCCTATTCATGTATTGAAAAATCCAAGTTTGATAAAATACAAGTTTTGGTTTTTGGTAAAAATGATAAAACACAAAAATAGTTTCATATGCTTGATATTTGAGCTAAACTTTTTATCACATGTTTATATATCAATGCAAAATGATAAAACTATTTTTAGGGATTTTTAGAAGAGATAAAAGATTTTTAGAAATATTTTAAACTATTTTTCTGACCCAGTTTCAGACCCAGAACTGGCTGACAGGCCGGGTCGGTCGACCGCACGTCGACCGTACCAAGGGTCGGTCGACCTTGCGGTCGACCGATGTGCACAGAGCTGTGCACGTCTGGCAGCATAGTGGGCTGGCCGACCGACCGGCTGACCGGACCAGAGAGCTCTGCTCTCTGTATCTGGGCGATCGACCGGACGGTCGACCAGATTGCCCCAACGGTCATATTTCTGACCGTTGGCGGTCGGTCGGTCGGCTGACCGCAAGCCTGTCAGGCTGCCAGATCAGTCTAACGGCTAGTTTTCTATTTGGCCTATAAATACCCTATTTCTTAGGGGTTTTAACTAAGATTTTTTAGAGGAAAAATTCTAGAACTTCTTTGGTGTTTTAAAAGTGTTTTCAAAAGAGTTTAAGTGCCAAAAGATCATTCTTATTTGTTTTAAGTGTTTTGTTTATTTCAAAGAAATTAGGGTTTTGGGAATTAGTTTTTGATCTAAACTTCTATATCATTTTGGTGTTTTCCCAAGAGAATTTCTTTGATCAAAACACTTATTTTTTCACACTTGAGCTATCTTCTATCCTAATCTATTTAGGATCTTTGTTTTGTGAAAAAGAGAGTTTGTGGTTGAAAGAGACCACTTGTTGTAAACCCTTGCTTTGATTGGGTTGCTCCCTCTTTGGTAGAGGTTGAGGTTTGTGTTTGCTCCCTCTATTGTGAGGTGTAGATTGTTTGTTGGCTACGGGCCTTATCCCTCTTCGGTAGAGGTGGATTTGTGGTTGTATTGCCTCGGTGGCATTGAATGGTTGAGAAAGGAGTTCGGTACTCCTTAGTGGATTGGAAATTCTTCACGGTGGTGAAGGCGGGAATGTAGAGCTAGGGGCTCGAACCTCGAAACACATCTATTTGTTTGCGTTTGATCCATTGTCTCTCTAACCCTCTCTCTTTTAATTGTGCAAAGCATCATTCATTCATTCATATCTTATTGCTTGTGTTGAGCATTGTTTCATATTGCCATATCTATTATATGCTTATGTGTGTGCCTCACTTATACTTAACCACAAGAGCTTCATATAGCACCTCAACCCATATTTAGGGGAATCAAGAGGAGTTAGTCCAGAGCCCTTCACGGGGAATTCGGCTACACTTGTTGGTTGTATTAAGTGTGAATGCAAATTTGTTTTAGCTTTTACATTTAGCGCACTTAGTTTCTAGATTAGCATTAACACCTATTCACCCCCCCTCTAGGTGTTTTTCAATTGGTATCAGAGCCTATGCTCCTGATACTTAGGCTTAACATCCTAGGAGTGAGATCCCTCATTTGCTAATCTTGTTTGCATTTGCTTGATTGCACACATATAGTTTACATCCATGGACTTCATGACCCCACCTATGTTTGACCCTTCCAACATTCTTGTTTGGAAGACTAAGATGTCCATTTACCTACAAACCCTAGGTTATAAGGTTCACCTTGCCATTACCAAGGAATCCTACCTTAGTGATAGCAAGCATATAGGGGCCAATGCACTAGCCCTTGAGGCCATTAGAAGCACGCTACCTAAAGAATATCTTATGCATGTTTCTAACATTGATTCCGCCTTTGTAGTGTGGAATATTTTGACAACCACCACCTCCAAGCTTTAAATGCAAATCCAACAAGAGGAAGAATCTAGTGGAGATGAATCCGAGCCACAACAATGCTATACGGTCCAAGGGAATGACTCCCTTGAGGTACACTCAGAAACCCACTTAGATGATGATGATGATGCTAGTTCTTCAAATGATTATGTTGATGCCCATGCTTTGAATGAAGAACTATCTAATGTTTGTGAAAAATTGATTGAAAAATATAAGATTTTGAAAAAGAAAAGTCTAGGCCTTGAAAAAGAAAATAAAAGTTTGCATTCTAGACTTAACAATATTTTGCAAGAGAAGGTTGAGGTCTATAATGAAAGGGATTCATTGAGATCTCAACTAGACCTTGCTCTAAAAGAAAATATTTTTTTAATCTAAAAATGATTGCCATGTTATTTTAAAGAAAAATGAAAACTTGTCTTAAAAAATTGATTTTGTTTTAAAGGAGAATGTTGCTTTGAAAAATAAAATAATTTCTATTTCTAATGATTTAAATGTTTGTTTAAAGAAAAATGAATTTTTGCATAATAAGATTGATATACATGTTTGCCATGCTAGTGTAGTATCTCACACTTCACCTATTGCATGCCACACTTCTTCTTTGATTGATAATGATATAAATGTTTTGAAGAAAAGTGTTGATTGTTTGGGCTCCACTTTGAGCCAATGTGTTGTGGGCCATACACGTTTGGAATCTTTGTTTCGAAAGAAACAAGTTCCATCTATTATGCATGCACACCCTCCACGGCATACACATGCTCCTCACGGACACACCCATCACATGTATGCTCATGTGTACACTTGTACACACTGTGAACGTAAGGGCCACCTTGCTAAATTTTGTTATGATAGAATACATGTTTCAAATTTAGCAAATAAGTTTGTTTGGGTTAGAGAAGGTACTAACCCCCATGGACCCAAAAAGTTGTGGGTACTAAAGACCATCCCTATTGTTTATGATGTAGGTGTGGGCTCTCGCATGACGTGAGAGTATAGGTACCTTGGAGTGGATGCGTTCCGTACTTAAAGAAAACATTTTGGATGCATCACTTTTAAGGGATGTTTGGTGGAGAGGACCACCATGTTTTGGAGACAAGGAAAGTTGCCTTCTAGGTTTTGGTAACGATTCCTAACTCCTAATTATTGTTTACATGCTTTTCATTTTATTCATTATTAGCATGTTTTATTGTTTAGAGATTATTATGTTAATGCCATGATTATTAGATCCTTGACATGCATGTATAGCCCTTTTGAGACACCCATGTTTAATATGGATCATTATTTTAGTGTTCTCACCATTTGTTTAGCTATCATGTTTATCATAGGATTAATAACATGTGATTTTTACATAATAATCATGTTTATGTTTATCATGTTAATTTTCATCTTGTTTTATGCTTCATGATTTGAATATATGTTTTAAATGTTAGTTTTCATTAAGACTAGGTATATATTTGTGCATATAGTTGGCCACAAATAAATCTATATATGTTTATGCTTGAATGCTTATTTGAACCCATTAGATGTGCTAGTATAGTCTAGTTTTGATGATCCATGCATTTTAAACTTGTATTCCCATTTTGGTTTTGTTATATGATCATGTGTTTTTATTTCATGTATATGTCTATTTTGCCAAACTTTAAGATATACATGTATACCCCTTGAGTCATTTGCTTTTCATGCAAATCTATACATATGGACTCAATTGTGTTTAGGGATATGTATGTATACTTTTTGTGTTGACAAATCATACATTTACCTTGAAATGAAATTTGTTTTAATGAAAATTTTGTTTTTCATGTGTTCATGTTTTGTGTTTAACTTCATGTATATGTCCATTTTATCCAAATTATTGTTATACATATACATCCTTTTGAGCCACGTGCCTTCATGCATATATCTTTGTGGACTCGTTGTGTTTGGATATATATGTATACCTTAGTTTGTATAAGACATACATATGCCTTGAAGATTAAATAAGTTTTGATGATTTTCTTGTTTCAAGGAATATTGAGCTTATTGACCATCTTTCATGATTATGATCTTCACATTGTATTTGTACACTCACATTTATTGTTTACTCATGTGTTTGTTTTCATGAGTCATATTTATGCTTAATTGAGTATGAGTGTTGATTATCATGTGAATTTCATGTTTTATGAAAAATAATTTTGTTTTATTCCTTACTTGAAGGATTTCGTACTAGTTTACAAATTTTTCATATAACTAGCTACGGTATTCTTCATATGGTAGAGTTTTTCAAACAAAGCTTATTTCAAACTTATTTTTGAAAACCCCTACCATCCACGGGCGGTTGGATGGGTGATCATGCTCATGTATGCTTTATATTGAAAAATTTTTTAAACTTGAACATGATTGGGTGGTAGTTATATGATGTATACACTTGATCATTATTGTTGTTTCAATTGGTATCATTGAAATTCTTTCAATTGGTATCAATTTTGACCTTTCTTGTATACTCATATATGTTTGTATGTATGTATGTTTTTCAATTCCAATAGTATCAATCTCGATTGGTATTAAATTTTTCATACATATATATTTTGTTTATGCTAAGCTTGAGCTTCAATTTTGTTTCAATTGATTCAATTTTCAATTGGTTTCTTATACAAGCTTATGCATGTGTTTTGTTGGTATTTCATAAAGGGGAGAAAATTCGATTTTCATATTTCAATTGGTATTTGTATTTTCACTCCCTTGCTTTATGATAGAAAATAGTCATTTCATTTGATATCATATACTTAAAAAGAAAAATACTCTCTTTTGATATCAAGATGTTTATTTGAATGTTTTAAAATTGATATCTCAAAATTTTGTTTAAAGAAGATAAATACAAAAGTTTCGATATGTATTGCCTATATGCAAGGAAAGCTTAACATCCCTTCTACATATAGATTCATGATGAGTGTATCTTATATTGAAGAGCTTGACATCTCTTCTTTATGTAATACACGTGTGTAGGGGGAGCTTCACATCTCCTCTTCTGCATTGCATAGTGTACGTTATGTGAATTAAGGCTTGTCATCCCTCCTTCATGTAATGTATCTATGTAGGGAAGCTTCACATCTTTCTCTTCATGAATGTATATAGCACATAATATTTATTGATCTATGTATACTTTCAATTGGTATCAAGATGCTACTTTGACATATTTTCAATTGGTACCTTAATTGATTGTCACCCCTATTTGGTTTTTGTTTTTGTTTTTGTTTTAGACAAAAAGGGAGAGAACATTGTTTTTATTAACCCTTTTGTTGATTCACTGTTTTCGAACAAAAAGGGGAGAAAAATTATTGATTTGGTTTTGCTTTTACCCCTTTATTGATGATTGTTTCTTTGTATTAAAAAGGGGAGAAAATTTTGTTTTATTTTCATTGTTTATCCCTTTATTGATGATTGACAAAAGGGGGAGAAAGATTTTGAGTTTGGTTGATTTTTATATATGCATATTTATGTTTTTGCATATATTAAGTTTAATTTAGTTTAATTTTAATTGGTATCTAGAGCATGTTTTGTTTTTGAACATTTCATTGGCATCTAGAGCCTTTTTATTGTTTATGCATATCTATGCATTCATGTTTAAGAGCCTTCATTGCATATTCATTATGTTTATTTGTTTATGCATGAGTTAAGGGGGAGCTTCTTTGAAGCTTAACTTTAATCCATGCATATATAACTCCATGAGTTTTTTCATCATCAAAAAGGGGGAGATTGTTGGCCCGGAGGCCTTCCTCTCTAGTTTTGATGATGAATAACTCATGTAGTTATGTTTACTAATAATCTTGTGATTTTAGTTTCAGATCATTTAACAAGATATTAGTTGGTGATTGCTTCAAAAAGAGGAGTTTGGAAGCCTTCACTTTGTGATTCCAGGGCCAAAGCATCAAGATGATACATAGCCTTGCTCGTGGATCACGGTTTGCATCGGGTCGACTTGAAGATGAAGATCGTCAAGAAGACTTAGGCATCCATAGTTTAGTGTGTTTTAGATCCATTTGTAAAGCTTAGTATAGTTGATATGCTCAAGTGCACAATACACACATGTTTCATGATTTGGATTTGGTTTTCATGAATAGTTTGTTCAAAACAAGTTTAAATGGTTTTTATGTATATTAGATGTGTTCAATATACATACATGCTTACATGACTTATACAAACTTATTTTGACTTTCCTATTCATGTATTGAAAAATTCAAGTTTGACAAAATACAAGTTTGGTTTTTGGTAAAAATGATAAAACACAAAAATAGTTTCATATGCTTGATATTTGAGCTAAACTTTTTATCACATGTTTATATATCAATGCAAAATTATAAAACTATTTTTGGGGATTTTTAGAAGAGATAAAAGATTTTTTAGAAATATTTTTAACTGTTTTTCTGACCCAGTTTCAGACCCAGAACTGGCTGACAGGCCAGGTCGGTCAACCGCACGGTCGACCGTACCAAGAGCCGGTCGACCTTGCGGTCGACCGACGTGCACAGAGCTGTGCACGTCTGGCAGCACAGTGGGCCGACCGGCCGACCGGACCAGAGAGCTCTGCTCTCTGTATCTGGGCGGTCGACCGGACGGTCAACCGGAATGCCTCAACGGTCATATTTCTGACCGTTGGCGGTCGACCGGCCGACCGACCGCAAGCCTGTCAGGCTGCCAGATCAGCCTAATGGCTAGTTTTCTGTTTGGCCTATAAATACCCCATTTCTTGGGGGTTTTAACTAAGATTTTTTAGAGAAAAATTTCCAGAACTTCTTTGGTGTTTTAAAAGTGTTTTCAAAAGAGTTTAAGTGCCAAAAGATCAATCTTATTTGTTTTAAGTGTTTTGTTTATTTCAAAGAAATTAGGGTTTTGGGAATTAGTTTTTGATCTAAACTTCTATATCATTTTGGTGTTTTCCCAAGAGAATTTCTATGATCAAAACACTTGTTTTTCCACAGTTGAGCTATCTTCTATCCTAATCTATTTAGGATCTTTGTTTTGTGGAAAAGAGAGCTTGTGGTTGAAAGAGACCACTTGTTGTAAACTCTTTTTTGATTGGGTTGCTCCCTCTTTGGTAGAGGTTGAGATTTGTGTTTGCTCCCTCTATTGTGAGGTGGAGATTGTTTGTTGGCTACAGGTCTTATCCCACTTCGGTAGAGGTGGATTTGTGGTTGTATTGCCTCGGTGGCATTGTACGGTGGAGAGAGGAGTTCGGTACTCCTTAGTGGATTGGAAATCCTTCACGGTGGTGAAGACGGGGATGTAGAGCTAGGGGCTCGAACCTCGAAACACATCTATTTGTTTGCGTTTGATCCATTGTCTCTCTAACCCTCTCTCTCTTTTAATTGTGCAAAGCATCATTCATTCATTCATATCTTATTGCTTGTGTTGAGCATTGTTTCATATTGCCATATCTATTATATGCTTGTGTGTGTGCCTCACTTATACTTAACCACAATAGCTTCATATAGCACCTCAACCCATATTTAGGGGAATCAAGAGGAGTTAGTCCAGAACCCTTCACGGGGAATTCGGCTACACTTGTTGGTTGTATTAAGTATGATTGCAAATTTGTTTTAGCTTCCGCATTTAGCGCACTTAGTTTCTAGTTAGCATTAACACCTATTCACCCCCCCTCTAGGTGTTTTTCACTTGTCCTCCTAACTCTCACTGCAAGTGGGCTTCGCAGTTCTTCCATTATAGTACTTCTCTAAGGGCTATCCTCTGCCAAGGTTAGAAATCAGGCTCTATAACGCCAAAAATCTCCCACTTGGAGACTGAGTCAACGCAGCAACAACATCCCATCTTCCTTTCATTCTCCTCTCATTCTCGACTAATAATGACTTTGAGCAACTCAAACTCGAATCATCAGCCTTAAAGACCCACAGAAGCTAAACAACTTTTCAGATTCTCCACTGCGACCACCTTAGTCAACATATCTGCTAGATTTTAACTCGTATGTATCTTCAACAATAAGAGCACACCATCCTTCAACATCTTGCGAATAAAGTGCTATCGTACATCAATGTGCTTCATTCTATTGCGATAAACCAGATTGTTTGCAAGGTCAATCGCGCTCTGATTGTCATTGTGCAGTGACAGAGCCTTCAGCTCTTTTTCGAGCTCCTTCAAAAATTCCTTCAACCATATCAACTCCTTAAAAGCTTTTGTTGCTGCAACATATTAGGCCTCCATCTTTGATAAGGTTGATTATTTTTTGCAGCCTTGACACGTACCTAACCAGTGGTACTCCTTCGACTGTCTACATCACACGCAAAGTCAGAATAAACATATCCCAGCAGCTGAAGGTCCATGCCTCCATAGTATAATGCTATATCTGAACTACCCTTCAGATATCTCAGGATTTATTTTACAACTCTCTAGTGCTCCTTCTCGAGGTTGCTCATACTACTGACAACTCTCTCTGCTTGAGCAATGTCTGGTCTCTTGCAGACCACAGCATACATCAGGATGCCTACAGCGATGCATATGGCACCTCTGACTGAGAGCCTTTTCATCTTCTGTCATCAGAGTTTATGCCTTTGAGTGCTTGACGTGAACTCTGAGCCATGTTTGGCATCTGCCATATTAAACCTCTTCAGCACCTTCTTCACGTACTCGGCTTGTGATACTTTCAATAGTCTTGTTTCTCTCTGATGATCTTCATTCTAAGAATTTCTTTGTAGTATCCAAGTCCTTTATTGAGAAATCTTCCGCTAACCTGGCCTTGAGATTAATAATCTCCTTCATGTTGGATCCAGCAACAAGCACATCATCTATGTATAATATAGTAGCATGATATAGGAATTCTCGAACCACATGAAATAGCAGCAATGATCAGCCTCCAGTCTTATGAAACCATTGCCACCATAAATCTATCAAACTTTGAATACCACTGCCTTAGAGCCTGTTTCAAGCTATAAAGACTTTTCTTTAGCTTGCAAACCAACTGCGCCTTCTCGAGCATGATATACCCCCATGGCTACAACATGCAAATTTCCTCCTCTAAATCACCATGGAGGAATACAGTGTTAATATCTAGCTATTCCAGATGTAAATTCTCCACTGCCACAATATTGAGCACATATCTAATGGTTGTATGTTTCATAGCAGAAGAGAAAATCTCGTTGAAGTCTATTACTTTCTTATTGTTTAAACCCTTTTAGTATTGCCTTGTACCTCCTGGTGCCATCATTTTTCTCCTTCAGTCGGTAGATCCACTTGTTATGTGGGGCACACTTGCTTTTGGGTAGTTCAATCAAAACCCACATTTGATTCTCCATGAGAAATGCTATCTTATCATCCATAGCAAATTCCCACTAGCCTTGGCTTTCACCTATAAAACTTCCTCATAAAGCAGACCCACTTGTTATGCGGGCACACTTGCTTTCAGGCTCACCGTTATCAGTCAATAACAGATAGTGTAAGGCAGGAGAATATCTTTCTGAAGCCTTCATCTGCCTGGTTGAGCACCTCAGGTTTGGGGGTTGGAGGCGCTACTTAGGGGTCCATATTCCCTTCAAGAATATTCTGAGCCTTGTCCATGGGAGCATCTTCAAGTTCAATGAACCCCAAATCCGCAGTATACTGCTGCTTGAAAGTGCTCTGAGGGGCCACTCAAATCATCCTCTTAGGTGCTCCTATCCTTCTGCAAGTCTTTGTATGTCTTCTGCTCATTGAAAACCATATCTTTGTGCCTGGATTTTGCAGTTCTCGAGATCCCAGAACCGATAGCCGTACTAATTAGTTTCATATCTAATAAAGATGCACCTCTTAGATATTGGGTCCAATTTGCTACTGTCACTTACTTAGCTCAATATGGACATAAGAGATCCAACCAAATATATGCAAGTGATTCAAGTTTACCTTTTTGTCGGTCCATGTCTCCTCAGGAATCCCACAGATCAGAGGCACTGAGGCTCCTCTGTTGATCAGATACACCATCGTATTGACTGCATCTGTTCAGAAACTGCTTGGGCAAATCAGCGTGTATCCACATACTCCGAGCATGCTCCAGAATAGTTCGTTCATGCACTCTGCCACTCCATTTTGAAGAGAGTTTTCGAGAATCATCTTCACTTCTTCAGATTCCTCGATTTACGTAGAACTCTTCGAATCTACCATTCATCCCTATTGTCAGACTTCAAGCAGCTTCTGGCCTGATTCATTTTCGACTTAGGCCAGCCATTTCTTAAACAACTTGAATAAATTTGACTTGTGTTTCAAGAAATACACCCAGACCTTCCTACTAGAATCATCAATGAAGGTCACAAAATATAATGAGCCTCTAAGAGAGGGAACTGAAGCTTTACCCCAGACATTAGTATGTACTAACTCCAACTTCTCTGCCTTCGAAGTTTTTCTCACTATTGAGAAACTGACTCGCTTATGCTACCCGTAAAAATAGTGATGCAGACATCTATTCAAGATGAAAGAGCCGAAGAGATGAATCCAAGAAGTCCCAGTCCAAGTTGAAGTCATAGTAGGATTTGAGATTTTTTTCTCTTTCTTTATTTTTTTTTCAGTTTCTTTATTTTGGTATTTTGAGTTTCTAAATTTTGGGATTGCAATTCTATTTAGATTAGGAGTTTGAGTTTGAGTTGGACTCAATTTTTAAAAGCCTATATAAAGGTCCTATGGTACCAATAATGAGAAATGAAGAATTTTGAGAATTTTGTGAAATTGATTCACTCAAAATGCTTAGAGTTAATTCCTATTTTCTTCTCTAATTAAACCCCAACATTTTTTCTCCTTCTTCTCTTTTCCCTCACCCGTGCACTGTTCTTGAAGCCAACAGCAGTACAAAACTTTTCCCCACCTCTTTTCGTCCTCTTCTTCCCTTCAAACAGCAAAATAACATCTCATCAAAAGATCCAACAAGGTCTCCATCCTCCTCATCTCCTGAGCTTAGCATAGCCACTCAAAGAAGAACACCTTGGCCTCCACCTGTAATAGACAAAAAAGCAAAAGAAGTTAATTTGGGTTTCAATTTTCAGATCCAGACTCGTTATCAAAAAAATTAGACTCTTTAAGCGACTCTACTTTATTTTTAGGCCGTAACTTTCGCATCCGGGCTCCGATTCAGATGATCTTGGTACCATTACGATCACAACGACGAGCTCTATGCATCAGTACCAAGTACAGGTCCAAAATATCTCTATAATCCTCAGTAGATAATTTTCTTTAACACAGTATCTTTACTTGTGGGTTAATAACTATCCTTTATTATTTTATCAATTTAAACTACTGCCACTATATCGTGAGACTGTGAGATTTTTCTTGCCCTGTATTTGCTAATCATATATATTGAGAGTACAAGCTTTGCCTTCATAACTGGTAGCTACTTTAGTTTATTTAAATTGCGAACGGTACACCTGTACTTGCACATTTTGTTAAATCTATCATCCTGCATTATTTGTTTTAACTATTTTTCTACCTAAGATCATTTTGTTGGTGGAACGTAGTAAAGTTTGCTTTATCACTAATTTTTGATTCACTCTTATACCCCGTTTCACATTATTTTTGGTATCAGAGCACGATTAGGGTAGGATTTGCATCTAGGCAACTTTAGAAATTTTACCACTTTTTTTGCATTAAAAATAAAAAATAAAAAAAACCATATAGTTTAAATTTTCATCTCTTCATCCTCATTTAAGTTTTGCATAGTGCATGCCCACCTGTAGTGGTCACCCACATATGTTAAAGAGTCTAGAGAATTTCACATCACCCTAATGGATCCCCAATAATTACTACAATGTTCATCGAGATAAATGTCAAGTTAGATACCCTTAAGACACTCGATGAAAGATTGACCAAAGTGGAGTCCACACATGATCAAACTCCACCGAAAAATAATCGATGTAACAACACCGAGAACACATCCAATCTCGATGCTCAATATCTGAAAAAGCATCAAGATTTCCCAACTTTAAGGGACGTCAGACCCACAACTTTTCATAGACTGGACACTCTAATTAGATAGGTACTTCACATGATACGAACTTACTGAGTCTAAGAGAGTTAAGTAAGCTACAATGAAATTGTCTGGCCAAACTAGTCAGTATTGGACCAACCTAGAAACTAGACGTGCAGCCTAAGGTCGACCACCGAATGACACATAGGATAGGATGAAAGAAGAGCTGGAAACAAAGTATTTGCCACCATCATTTAGTACTCGTCTCATGGACAATTGGCACCAACATACTCAGGGTAACAAATCTGCAAAGGAGTATGTTAAAAAATTCAATGAATTCCTCATCAGATGCAGTACCCTCCATAAAAAAGGAGAAGCCCAAACTCTTTCTAGATTCACAGCTGGTCTTAGAGATGACCTATGAACTAAACTGTTAGCTAGAAGAGTCAACGAGTTAGATGCAGTGTATACCATAGTCTAAGATTTAGATTCCGCTAGGACCAGTCATACTTCAAAGAGTTACGATTATAGGACTTCAGTGCCTAGACCTTCTCCATCGTCCAAACCTCATAGGTCTAGTACCCAAACTTCTTCACATAGGAATGACATCAAGGGTAAGAGTCTTGAACGGGACAATAGAAACAAGGGCCCTAGTTCTTCCAGAGTTAGTTCTACAACCAAGTGTTACAAATGCTAAGGTTATGGACGTTTAGCCACCATTTGCCCTAGTCTTGTCAAAATCACCATAATAGATGGAACACCCACCAAAGCCACTGAGTTAGATTCTGATGAGTATCCTATCACCCAAATGTTGAAACTGACGGCAAGTCATCAAGCGATGATGTTGGTCTCAACTGCATTAGGCCAACGTTGTCAACCCATTTGTCTGTCGTCAAATCTGCTCCCTCTCCACCAACAGAAAAGATCGATTGGAGAAGAACTACGACCTTTCACACGTCCACCAAGACTAAAGACAAGAGTTGTCAGGTGATTGTGGATAGTGAAAGTTGTATCAATGTAATATCATCCAGGCTGCGTGAAAATCTTGGATTAGAAATTATACCCCACCTCCACCCATTCAAAATGTTTTGGATTAACTCCACAGCACTTTAGGTCAAACAACAATGTCTTGTCCCAATCAGTTTTGGTCATTATACAGACAAGATTTAGTGTGATATGATCACCATGAATGTGGGTCAAGTTATACTAGGTAGACTATGGTTGTTCGACAAAAATGTCACCATTTACGATCGATCCAACATATATCAATTTGTGCATGAGGGTAAGCAGATTAAGCTACTACCCTTGAGACCCAAGACTGGACAGTCTCAGCAAACGTCCACTTTAACTTTGCTGCCAACTCCACCATCTCTACCTCTCATTGCCACTGTTCCCTCTCTATCTCTCACTAATCATGCATACCATGTCTGCAAATCACTTCCTCCCTTATTACCGACACCATCTCATTATAAAGCATTTGAGTCTACACCTGCATTTGCATCACATAAACACGTGCACAAACTATACAAAAAGATCAGTAATAAAAAT
Organism: Agave tequilana; assembly: GCA_038442645.1. Lineage (NCBI taxonomy): Eukaryota > Viridiplantae > Streptophyta > Magnoliopsida > Asparagales > Asparagaceae > Agave > Agave tequilana. The sequence goes on along the minus strand of JAVJIF010012577.1, from coordinate 120,853 downwards.
AACTAGAGCAATGTGAAACCTACTTTATGAGCTGACAGTAGAAAAATATTTAAAACTTTTAATGTAGGCGACTGTGTGATGGTTCGGATTTATCCAAAATAGTTTTCTTCGGGAACTGTTAAAATGTTGCATGTCCGTAGTGCTGGGCCTTTCAAGATCTTGAATAAACTGTTATGTTATAGATCTTCCTGGAGATTATGACATTAGTTGTACTTTCAATATTAATGATCTAGTGGATTACAAAGTTTTTGATTGTAGCCCCTTGATTGTTGAGCCTTCCCCTAAGCCATTCTTTGAGAGACCCCCATTTACGCCACTCCTAGATACTTATCCCGTTACAGCAAAGATGGTTAATAAAATTTTAGAGGATGAGACTATCACCACCAAAACTGGTGGAATTCACAAGTACTTAAACCGCTGTAAAAGAAAAACACCTATTATTGATTCATAGTTAGATCAAGATGATTGCAAATGATTGATCCAGTGCAGCATGGGAGACCTAATCCATCTAAACTCGACAGATTTGAGTTTTCTCCCACCTAGGGAGAATGATGCAGATATCTATTCAAGATGAAAAAGACGAGCAGATGAATCCAAGAAGTCCCAGTCTAAGTTGAAGCCGTAGTAGGATTGAGATTTTTTTCTCTTTCTTTATTTTTGTTTTTTTAGTTTCTTTATTTTGGTATTTTGAGTTTCTAAATTTTGTGATTGTAATTCTATTTAGATTAGGAGTTTGAGTTTGAGTTGAACTCAATTTTATAAAAGCCTATATAAAGGACCTATTGCACCAACAATGAGAAATGAAGAATTTGAGAATTTTGTGAAATTGATTCACTCAAATTGCTTAGGAATTGATTCATCTTTTCTTCTCTAATTAAACCCCAGCATAATCTTTTTTCTCTTTCTTCTCTTTCTCTCACCCGTGCACTGTTCTTGAAGCCAACAGCAATACAAAACTTTTTCCCACCTCTTTTTGTCCTCTTCTTCCCTCCAAACAGCAAAATAACATCTCATCAAAAGATCCAACAAGGCCTCCATCCTCCTCATCTCCTTAGCCTAGCATAGCCACTAAAAGAAGAACGCCTTTGCCTTCACCTGCAACAGACAAAGAAGCAAAAGAAGTTAATTTGGGTTTCAATTTTCAGATCTAGGCCCATTATCAAAAAATCAGACCCATTAAGCGACTCTACTTTATTTTTGGGCCATACTTTCACATCCGGGCTCCGATTCAGGTGATCTTGGTACCATTATGATCATGACGACAAGCTCTACGAATTAGTACCAAGTACATATATGAGATATCTTTGTAATTCTCAGTAGGTAATTTTCTTTAACAGGTATCTTTACTTGTGGGTTGATAACTATCCTTTATTATTTTATTAATTTAAACTGCTGCCTCTATATCGTGAGACTGTGAGATTTTGCTTGCCCTTTATTTGCTGACCATATATATTGAGAGTACAAGTTTTACCGTCATAATTGGTAGCTACTTTAGTTAATTTAAATTGCGAACAGTACACCTGTACTTGCACATTTTGTTAAATCCATCATCCTGCATTATTTGTTTTAACTATTTTCCTACCTAAGATCATTTTGTTGTTGGAACATAGCGAAGTTTGCTTTATCACTGATTTTTGATTCACTCGCATACCCCGTTTCACATCACACAGTCTTCACAGAAGTCCAGATCAATAAACTTTAACCCTAATAACTTATCCTTGGATAACATCACTTTTATTCCCTTCCCGCTTATATGTCCATCTCTAATGCCACAGCCCTGGCATTCACTTCTAATGAAGCAACTAAAATTGATGCATCAGAACTTCTTCCCATGAGCTATCATCATGACACCCTTAGTGATCTTGTATACATTACCATCAAAGGTCATCTTCATCTCTTCGTCTGCAAGCAGTCCGATAGATATCAGGTCTCTCTTCAGCTTTGTTACATGTTTAATGTTCCTTAACTTTAGTGTCGAGCCATTAGAGAGAGAGGCTACACCTTGCCTTTCCCAACAATGTCATATGGTTTATCCTCTCCCAAGTCCACATTCCCAAGTCCAACTTTCACATCGTTTTCAAAATATTTTGTCAGAAAGTGGCATGAAAAGAGGCATCAGAGTCAATTACCCATGACTCATTAGACTCAGCTAAATAGAGAATCAAGGCATTGGATTTATCACTCTCTGTGATATATACGGAATCCTTCTCCTTGCCTTTACTTTCTCCATCCTTTCGCTTGTAGTCTTTCTGAAATTGCCCCATCTTACTACATTGTCAACATCCCGCACCTCTTGACTTGGGTATCCCTCTCCCCATTTGGATTTTGACGTCCCATACTTTTTCTTATCTATATTTCTAGACCTCCTTCTCTGAACGACACTCAGGGCACTCCTTGATGTCTCAATCGACCTCGAAGGCTTCCTGTGTGCCTCTTCGCTAAAAAGTACACCCACCACACTATCCCACAGGAATTGTTCATCACATTCACGAGACTGTCCCAGGCCTCTGGCAGACTGGATAACATAACCAACATTTTGATTTTGTCTTTGAAAATAATCTCAACCAATTCTATTTGGCTCGTTAGCATGTTGAATTTGTTGAGATGCCCAGCAACACTTCCACTGTCAGCCATCTTTGGGTTGAATAATTTCTTCATCAAGAATTATTTGTTTGATGCTGATTGTTTCTTATACATCTTAGATAGCGCTGCCATCAATTCTTTGGTCATCTTATCCCTGTAGACATTGAAGGCAACCGTCAATGACAGGGACAATCGGATCGCCCTAGAGCTTTTTGATCTAGAATCTCCCACTCGCCATCGGACATCTTCTTTGGCTTATGGGTATTTTCATTGTGAGGAAGATAGAGATCTTTCTGGTATAGGTAGTCTTCGAACTGCATCATCAAGAACTTGAAGTTCACGCCGTTGAATCTTTTAACTCTTTTCTTTCCTTCATCAGCCATCTCGAACCAAAGGCTTTGATACGAGTTATTGGGGTTAAGGCTTTCATGATGATGATAAATGAGAACAGATCAGATCAGATACGATGCACAAAATCACAGATCTATCATAAGACAATATACATAGAACACAAGAATTTACATTAAAAACCCAAACAGGGAAAAACCATCGAGCCCTCGCAATGACAGCTATTCAGGAAACAGCCTACAGCGATAGCGGGCTCTCACCCTAACGACTACTCCTTTTCTCGAGGGGCCTCCTGGAAGACGGAGGCTCACCCGAATAGCTTATATCGAGCCCTCGCCCTGATGGCTATTTGGGAAATAGTCAATAGCAAGCCCTCGCCCTTACGGTTACCTTTTTTCTCAGGAAGCATCCTGAAGGATGAAGGCTCGCCTGAACAGCCTATATCGAGCCCTCACCCAGACAGTTATTCAGGGAATATCTATAGCAAGCCCTCACCCTGACAGCTACCTTTTTTTCGGGTAGTCTCCTGAAAGACGGAGGCTTGCCCGAACAGCCCATATCGGGCCCTCACCCTGACTGCTATTCTGGAATAACCTATAGCGGACCCTCACCTTGACAGCTACCCCTCTCTTGGGGAGCCTCACGAAAGATGCAGGCTCGCCCGAACAACCTATATTGGGCCCTCGCCCTGATGACTATTTGGAGAGCATCCTATTGCGAGCCCTCGCCCTGACCACCCTATTTCTCGAGAAAAGGCTTACCCGAACAGCCTATGGCGAGCCCTCCCCCTGACGGCTGCCCCCTCGGAGAGTTCCTAAAAGATGGTCTTCGCCTAAATAGCATATATCGGGTCCTCGTCCAGACAGCCGAACCTACACAAAAGAAAATAGAGTCTTCCCTACAACTCCTACAACTTATGCACACTAACAATGCTAAACATTTCTGAAGGATTTGAATTCAATAAGAAAATGGGATACAACAAAACTCGGGTGTTTCATGTTGATAAAACACAAGTTACAAGGGATGAAAATGAGACATCAAAAGCACTTGCATCTAGCCCAGTCCTTGTTGACCCAAATTCTGCTCATATCAGTAAGCTCGTCTCCACAGTTTCTCATTCTCACACTGCATCTCTTCTAGGCAAGAGCGCGAAAAATCAACAGCATTCTGCCAGCTCTGAATCATTTGAAGTAACTGACGGATCTCGCCGCACGATGTATCCAGTTCCCCTATTATCTCTTGGAGGAAAGCCTTTAGTTATTTCACTTTTCGAAGATGATCCAATGCCTTTTGGTCAATCAATGCCATTTTTCTAAAAAGATCCTCTCCTTCTCTTTGGAGACAACCATCTCATGTTCCAGCTGCAAGATAAAGTTATCGTACAATCTGACTTCAACCTCTAAAGTGAGTTCGGGATGAAGACACTTCCTAACAGCACATCGTATCTCTCGCAGAAGAATTCCAGCAAAGACCCAAGATCTTGGCTGAAATTCAAATTCGATACCGATGAAAGAGTATCAAAATCATCTTGAAGAGCGGAGATGACACCAAGATCTTCCCCAATGTTGGATAGTTTACCTAAAGATTCATTGCTAGAGGAATCCTCAAGTCAGGTTTCAACCTTATCAGACTATAAGAAACAATAAAGCCAGAATAAGAAGACAATCCAAAGTTCAAATGCCTAAAAAAATTCATTAATGGAAAATATGAGATACAATCAGAAATCGCAGAATCTCATACATTTGATACATCTAGATGAGGCTCCTCGATAGCTTAGGAACTAGGTCCCATGAGAGCACCCTAACAATATCATCAACAACCTCGATGGCAGATTCCACAAGAGGAGTCACAGCGGCCCCACTAAAGGGAGAACTTTGGGAAGACTCAACTGTTGTCATTGGGGCAGTAAGGGGAGGCGGCACAAGAAAAGCCTTAGGCATAAAATCAACTCGATCCCTTTCAGTAACATCACCCTAAAGGGGACACCTCGACGATTTTCCTTATGCTCGATCTATGTAGCCTTGCTTATTCTTCACAAGTTTAAACAAAGAGACCTCCTCTCGAAATTGATCTTTGAGTTCAGCGATATTCCTGCTAGCCTCGGCCCGTACTTGTTCTAAATCGCGAAGTAAACTTCCTTCTGCACTTGGCACCTCTTTTTTGTGATCGTGATCTGCTTGAGTGCCTTTGGCCAAACGGTGAGCCTTCTTAAGTTGTTCTCAAACAAAATGGAGTTCAGAATCCTTTTGCTCCAACTCTGAGGATTTTCCATTGAGCTTCCCCCGAAGTTGGCGAGCTCCCGTCATGCCTCCTCAAGCTTATTTGGAGGATGGTGATGTTGGAATCTTTTTCCCTCAGAATGTCATATTAATGCTCAAGAACTGAACCACAGATAGTGCAACTTGCAAGGACAATCAATAGTCATCATATGCCCAATGGACAATAGAGAACAGCTAAAGCTCACCAAGAAGGTGCCATTCTCTAATGATCTAATCCTAGCCCTCGACGGGACCTCTTGAAATTCCTCCTAACATTAGAGAAAATTGTCATGCCCAAGGGCTACTTCATGATCTCCCATGCACAGAAACATTCTCCACTCGAAGTCCTAAACAAGAATGTTCACCAACAGGGGAGGAACGATAGGAACGCCACCGATGCATTCCCTCAAGCTGCTTGGTCTCAATAGAAGGCTTCGAAAGAAAGGGCAGAATCATATAATCCAAAGAAGGCACCTTGAAAACACTTCCTGTGTGGGAGGAATAGTAGGGGAGCCCACTCGCTCAATGGATTCAGGTTCGGCATATCTCTTTTCCCGAGCAGCATCTGAGGAAGTCTCTTCCCGGGACTTTATTCCGGATGCCATACCAGGGTCCCCTTTTTGCGGCCAGCTACCGCTCTATAATTTCCTCGCTCTATAATTTCCTCGTCAGACCCATAGCTGAATTGAGTCTTCTTCTCCTACAAAAGTAAGAAGCACACTGATCATAATGAAGTTTATCACAAAAGGAAGATATCCAATATAGAGCCACCCTTACCTGTGGACCATACTGCATGGAAACTTTTCACTTTCGATATACGAGTGCAGACTTTATCTCCTCCACCTCATCCTCTATCACGACCCGCTTCCCAAAGTATGTGAAAATGGAGTCGCGATGAGAGTCGATGATGTATATACGCGAGAAGAATACCCCACGTATACACCCTAAGTCTAAAGTAACCTAAACAAGCTATATAATCGCTATGATAAATCAATATCACTACAATAACATATAAATGAGCACACATGATAATAGATGAACAGAAGAATAAAACAAGTAGGAGTTCAAGGCATAGAATCATGAAAGTAATAAGGATAAAGAAGAGCAAGATAATACCAAAAATAATAGTCAAGCAAGAGAACTCTAGCTCCTCAAGATGTCATTGATCCTCTCCAAATACCTGATTAGTAATATATAGCCCTAGATCTGGGTATGCAAATTTGGGGAGTCAGAACTCCAAGTGAATGTGTAAGAATAAAGGAAAGATGCACATGCATATAAATGTAGGCTTATGAAAATAATATAAACTGGAACAAGAAATGGCATGAATAAGTAAATAAACAATAATGTGGATAGCACACAGTAGAGTATGTGTTCAGTTAGGTATCCAATCAGGTGTCTATCACAATTATATATCAGATGGGTAGAGCCAATCAGTAGTAGAGTCAGATGACCAAATAAGATCATGTATACCATCAGTAACCAACATAGCATATATGTATTAGATGTCTATCATATCTTATAAGAGTACAATCAGGTGAGTACCATAGTTTTTATATAATTACAGTCAGGTGAATACAGTCAGTCACAATACATTATGAACTGTTCATTATTATTTATTATGTCAGCGAACACCAATTGTCACATGCAGTAGACGCATCCCATACTACACCTACTACGTGAGCCAATCGACGTCCTAAGTTACGAAACTGATTGGTTGGAAATATTGTCCATACTTTAGGTGGGTTCCGTACATACCCGAGACCACGGCCGGGATGCCTGGCGCTGAACCAGGCCCTACCGCCAGGTAATCAGTAACAGTAACAATACTCACAATATCATTGTTGAACGATACTCACAGTAACACTGTGGAACAATAAATAGATGTGATGTCAGTCATCCCCCAGAACCCTGCAGTAGAACCGTAAGTCGGCTGCGCAACCTATATCCTAGGTTCACCCAAAATATAAATGTTGTCTCCTCGATCAATTTCCCCAATCCCAATGTAAGTTGTCCATATTTATTATTGTTTAATTTAGTTAAAAAAATCAGAATCATTTTACTTAGAATACTAGGATGATACATTGACAGTAATGGTACAGTATAACAGTCAACAGTAATCGTATACATGGTGAATAGTAATCAAGATAGTAAACAGTGCCAGTAACTGCGTATACGATGAACAATAGGACTATATAGGGTGTTACAGTCAAATAATCCTTTCCCAGTAACTTTCAGTAACATGAATTTATACAGTAACAGTCATGCACCTCTAGTTAATGTACAATCTCATATATATAGTTGATCAAAATCTCATCCACCTGTACTGGATATAACACTAATGAATCCGCCAACTCATAATCTCAATAGTCATCATGAACATCAAGTGCTAAGTCTATAACAGAGTATCAAGTACCGTAAATCACAAGTCTAATAATCCAATAACCAGTTCTCTCATCTCTACCAATTTGTTCTAATCCTCTAATCACCAATAACCAAGATCAAACAAATGACTGCTATCAACTTTGAAGTACAAGATCACTGATATCAATGAAATCAATCCCACAATAACTCTATCTCTATAACTGAATAAATTAAGAACCAATCCTGAAAAATAGTCTACTGATTATCCTCGATCAACTTAAATCAATAAATACTGAATCATAAGTAAAGAGTAGAACACCCTTGAATAACATGTGATCTAAAGTAGTCTACATCCAGTACTCAGCGTTAAAAGTGAACCATCAATACTCTCACAACCTAACAAGTAAATGAATTCAGAAATAATTACTCCTAACAGTCCAAGATCAATCTCACCGTACACATTGGTATCAACAGTAGCATATTCATACATCTGATCATACTCCAACTATTATCAATATCATCTAATTACTAAATAATATCTGATGCAAAGAATGTAGATCTCAAATCAACTCCAATACTAAATAAGTCCACATACAGATCTACTCAATCTTAAGATCAATCTAGTTGCATCCTTAAATTTATCACAATTAAATCTGAATCCGAAATGGTTACACATGAAACGACATAAGTCTTATATCTCAATATCAAAATACAATGTCCATATACATTTGATGCTCAATATAAATAAGGTAACATCAAAAACTACCAAGTAACTCTAAATACCACCAAGCATATAAGAAACTGATACCTGACATCTAGTCTCACGCCCTCCCTCTCCCCATCTCTCTTTAACCGCACACACATCCTTTCGCTCTCCCTAACTCTATAAATTCCTCCATGGTTTCCCCTCCTTCCTCTTTAACTTGAACCTTTGTCAGAGAAGCACAGACGCGCCCATCACCCCCTTTGTGTATGGTATGTGCCCCACCGAGCCTCCTTCCAGCAGCCCATGGCCAATAACCTATCCCCTGTAGCCCATCCTTTCCCCGACCGTGCTCTCGTCCCCTCCTATCTCAACACAACATCGACCATGCCTTCTCCTCCTCTCCAACATGTGCATAGTAGGCCACGCTCTAGGCTAGGGCCACGACCATGCCCACCTCCAGCATGCGCATAGTAGGCTACCCTCCAAGTCAGGGCCGCGCCCATGCCTCCGCGCGTGTCGTCCAGACCGCAGAGGCCGCGTAACCACCGCCTGAGGCCGAGCACCGCCTGCCGCCTCGGTCTCCTCCTCCGTGGCCACGCACACTCGAGCCATGTGATCGGTCAACATAGATTGCATATATATTTTCACATTACCATGTTTATTATCTAATAAATTCTATCAATAAGTCTTATTTTTATTTAATAATGTGCAGGCTCATTGCTAAAGGAGAGGGAAGAGACACGAGCTCAAAAGCCCATCAAAATTGTGATTTAATTCTGAGTTAATTCGAAATCAGAAAATCAGAGCAGATCAAGACAAATCAGAGAAGATAAAATCGGTTGAAAGTTGGTTAAAATAAATCTTCACAAATCAATTGGTTAAAGCCAAAGATTAAAGGAGGTTTCGTCAAATCCACGAGCTGAAATGGAAAATCTAGCAAGAGATAAAAGGATATCGCTAAACCAGGGAGTTGTACGCCCCGGGTGTGGCTATTTGGCCACACCCAGGCTGCGTAAACGTGGCCAAAGCCATGTTTCTGCGACTTTGTTGAATCAGTTGGGGGAGTGTTTGCTCCCCCTATCTTCGTACACTCTCCCTTACTTAGCTTTTGCCTAAAAATTTGGGTTTTCAGATACTACAGTGAACGATGAAGCAGAGATAGATTCTTAGGCCAGTTTTTCATTTTTTTTAGTGTAGGTTTTATTTTTCCTTTAATGTAATTTTTACTTTTCTTTATGCAACTGAGAGGAGAGACGAGTTTCATGGAGGAATGAAAGCAAGCTTGTACTGAGGATGACATCAGTATAAGTAAGTCTTTTCTTTCATTGTTATTTGAATCGAATAAACCTTTCTTTTTCTTTTTTACTCTTGTTTTCATTTACTTTCCTCGATGTATTTGTAATCCAAGTGAATCTGATAACCTCGAGACTGCTTCGCCATTGCAAGTGCCCTTGATGGCCTATGGTGATAAACAACAATTCCTTTGCTAGTTTAGCTTTCTCTTTTATTCGTAGTATAGATCGGGAACGGGGAAGATCCTACACGCCATGCTTGATCGCCTTCAAAGACTAAGTAAGTCGTAGCGACAGATCCAAGGTATATGAGCACTAAATCGGTAAGTAATTTTTAGTTTCTTTCTTTTCTTTTAACATTTAGTTTAGATCATCAACACTATAATCTCCCAACTCTTTTATCACTCTTTTTAATTTCTTTGTATAAATCCATTTTTCATTTTCTCCACCTTCTCAATCTACCACTTTCTCCTTAACTTAACTGTAACTTATTTTTCTTTTTCTTTTCGAGAACTAAATAAGATCTTTAACCATTTCAAGTTGACTAAAGAGAACTTACTAAAAAGCTTCCATCGCTAGTCCCTCCTTGTGGATCACGACCCACATAGCCACTTGCTATAGAGGTAGTATTAAGTACTTGCACATTCCATTCTTAAAGTTCTGAAATTTTATATTTTCTGTGTGCAGGTCATAACTCAATCAAATTTTGGCGTCGTTGCCGGGGAGGGATGGTAATTGATTAGTCTCTAATTTTGCATAATTTTTATCACATTCTCATATTTATTTGATGTAAAATTCTGCTAATAAAGCTTTGCTTTCTTAATCCTAGGTCCATGGTGTGCAAATGAAGAAGAAGACCCTAAATCACCATTTAATGGGTGATTAAAGCCCTACCAAGTAGCCATTGACTTTAGAGTGAAGATTTTGTCAGCCCCGAGCATCAAATCACGAATCCAGGAGATCAAGTGGACAGTAGACAGTCAGGACAGCACGCTGCCCAAACACTGTTGGGCCCCCTGGCCCCCTTTCCCCTGGTGACTAAAAATACCCCCCAGGGGTCTTCAGTTGGGAGATATCCAGAGAATAGAGTTGTATTTGTTACTTTGCTGTTAGGAATTGTAGTTGTTGTTTCCTTTTTCTTCTAGTTTTAGCTTTAGCCATTAGAGTGAAAGAGAGAGAGTGTGTAAGTGTTGTATTTGAAGGTGACAAGCTAATACAAGTAACTATTTCTCTTTCTTCTTTCCGTTTACTTATCTTTGCCATTTACTTTTACTTCCTTGTTGTAGTGTAACTTTCTTTCTCTTTACCCCTTTTCTTTTGTTTTCTTGTAGTGTAACTCCTTTTCTCTTTACCCCTTTTCTTTTGTTGTTTCTTTTACTACCATGTCTAACTAACTCCTCTATAGCATGGCTAATTAATTACTAACCCACTAATCTCTAGCACTTGATTGATAAACCCAAATGAGTCAATAATGTCAAACAAACCTTGTGCAAATGAGAACTATGACATCTTAAGACGAGGGTTCTAACTCTAACTTACCTACAAGTATTAACTTTCTTATATTTCATGCTTAATGGTTTTTTGATGATCTATGGCTTGTATGCTTTACTTGTTGATGTAAGTTAGAGATTTTCATTTTAACTTTGCCGATACCATTAGTGCACTTGTGTCTTCCCTTATTCTCGCCTTCTATTAGATCTTGATAAGGGAATGTCCAAGTTTTTGTCATGTAAAGCTAAGTTAAAGGAAGGACTTTCATTCGTTCCTAACGTGAATAGTTCCTATGCATAAGTTTTTACTTACCTTTGCTCCATCGTGAGGCTACATCTTCAAGAAGTTAGGGATTAGTGGGAGCACTTAGTAGAAAGTTACCCATGCGTTTTTATCATTAAGAAAAATTCAACTTTACAAATCACCAAATCATTTTCAAACAATTTTTGAAGCCAACTTGTTTTCATTTTCAATTCTTTATTTAAAACAAAGCACTTTCTCTTTTCTTGAACTTAGAAGCAGCATCAAGCTTCCATCGCTCTCCCTCCTTGTGGATACGACCCGTATAGCCACTTCGCTACTACGAAAGAATCGCAAAAGCAGTAACATTGACCCACACTCTTTTTACTTATTCTTGTGCTTGCTTTTTGCCGATCAAATTTGGCACCGTTGCCGAGGAGGGAACGGCTTTATTGTTCAATACTAAAGATTGTTCTTTATTTTTATGTGTAGGAGAAGTACCAAGGAGCTTACTATCACGGGACGTAAAAGAGGTGGCCAAGGACGTTGCACGAGGATTCATTTCCCCTCAGAAAAAATTCATGTAAAAGCGAGTTTTTCTGATTGAAGTACTAACAAATTCATTTGCAGGGTTGCCGAAAGTCGCTAAAATTGCTTTCTAAATTTTTTTAGTTCCATTGAATGCTTCACCCTATACATGTGTAATAAACTCAACAGAGATTCACTTATTGCTTAATTGAAATTTGGATTATACCTTTGCATTTAGGGCACGTGTCTATTTCAATTCATTTTAATTTCTGTTGAAGAGTGCTGGAGAAAAGGTACGTGTGCATTCATATAGAATAGGACCAACATTTTGGAGTGATTTATCGCTTTGAGTGTTACCTTGTTGTGAATAAACTGTACACTTGCACAATTGACATTAAGGGCAAAATTCCAAATAAACAAGATAAGGTGGGGATTTCATCACCCTTCGTTTGCCCAAAATCATCTCCAAGTACACTCACACTATCCCAAGCCTTAAATAAAAATTGATAGACTTTGGCCCTAGGGACATCTCGGACTCACTAAGAGATTAACCGAGGTTGGAATTTGCAAGAACTATACTCCTGCAAAATCGGTGTCTAAGGAAAGTGGATTGAGAGGCAAAGCCTCGAAAGCTCCGTGGTTTGGCGTAATTAAGGCCCGTGGCTCACGCCCAGATACCTCCCCCGAGCTTTGCCCGTTCCTAGCTGATTAGTTTGTAGTTGAGTTCCTGCAACAACCTCCCCCGGAGAGTCGACCAGTTAGGAGTCATCTAGGTCCAGGTACCTTAGACTAAGGTTTTGTGGTTGTTTTTCTTTTTTTGTTTGTTTTTTATTCTTTTCGATTGTTTGTTGTTTTCACGTTGTTTGTGGTGTGCTGCATGCAAGAGTGGGTAAGAGATCCTGTATCTTCTAGATTAACTAGAAATACTTCCTTACCCTTGCATCCAGAACCTGTGATAGCGTCACTTCAGGACAGATTTTACCTGATCAGAACTTCATTATCATCTTGTATAAAACTGCCTGAGGCAAATGGAAATAATTTTGAATTAAAGCCTCAATTCATCAACGCTCTCCGAAAGTTTCATGGTTTAGAATCGGAGGACGCATACGCATACTTTTTTGTTAGGGAATTTGAAGAAGTGTGCCTCATGATGCGTATATCCCAGCTAGGAGACGATGCCGTGAGGTTACGTTTCATCCCTTGTTTCCTAAAGGACCTAGCAAAGAAATAGTTGTACAGTTTGGCGGTAGATTCAGTCACGACGTGAGATGATCTCGTCAAGGCCTTCTTGAAGAAATTTTACCCAATCCACAAAACTGCCCTCATTAGAAAGAATATCATGCAGTTCAGACAAGAACCGAGCGAGCCATTTTGGAGATACTTTGAGCGATTCAAAGATCTCCTAGCTCAGTGCCCTCATCATGGTGTGGAGAAATGGCGTCAGTGCCAGATTCTCTACGATGGCTTAGAATATCAAACGAAAACCCTTTTAGAAACCATTTGTCAGGGAGGGTTCTTGCAAAAGGATGAGAACCAGGGTTGGGATTTATTTGAGGATTTAGCTGAGAAAACACTACAATGGGAGCCAGCCTCGAAAAAATCAAGGAATTCACAATCTATAGCTTCAAGAAGATGGCTCCTATCTGTAGAATCATCCATAGCTGCAAAAGTTAAGATTGCAACCCTAATGAGGAGAATAGAGGCTCTAGAGACAAAAGAGCCAGCCAATGTCAATCAAATCAACCCACCACCAATTCACAATCCGGGTTGTTCATACTGTCAGGCACCAAACCATGTCTTTGAAAAGTGCCCTGTTTTTCATGCCCAGCAAGTGCCACTGGAACACCTGAACGCGGCTTACTCACAACCGCCGCACAATCCCTACTCACAAACATATAATCCAGGTTGGAAGAATCACCCCAATTTCTTCTAGGCCCAGAACAATCCTCCTAGGCCTAATTTCTCTAACAATTTTCACCATCCCAGTCCTCCACCAAATTTCCCCAGTCAAGCTCCATCTCCTTCTCTCAAAGTTCACCAATGGAAAAGAAATTCAGCAAATTAGAGGAGAGCATGAAAACTTTTATGAAGTCCCAAACCGCTTTCATGCAAAATCAAGGATAAACGCTAAACAACCATTCACAGGCTATATCGAAATTGGAAATGCAGATGAGCCAATTATCTAGTTCCCTAAGTGAAAGACCAAAAGGTACTTTACTTAGTCAGCCGCTAGTTAACCCAAAAAACTCCAATCAAGCATATGAAATTCAGGATCCATCGATCAACCAGTGCAATGTTGTTCACACACTTCGATCTGGAAAGAAGGTAGACAACCAAGTCTACCAACAGAAAAGTCCAGTCCATCCTGATCCTACTTCAGCCTCCACTTCTGCTAGTTCCTCCCAATCTGCTCCACAAACATCTAACAAGGACAAAGTTACTGAACAAGTTCATAAGCCTATAGCACCCTTTTCCAATAGGCTTAGGAACAACAATAAGAATATGCAGATGGAGAAGATGCTAGAGATGTTCAACCAGGTCAAAATGAATGTGCCTCTTCTTGATGCTATCCAACAAGTCCCAGCTTATGCCAAATTTCTTAAGGATATGTATACGAAGAAAAGAAAGACAAATGTGCCGAAGAAAGTGTTCTTGGCAACCAATATAAGAGAAATTCTGTCTGGTCCCATCCCGGTGAAATACAAGGATCCCGAATGTCCCACAACTTCCTACACTATAGGACAGACTGAAATTAGCCGAGCACTCCTTGACCTGGGAGCAAGTATCAACTTGCTACCTCTCTTAGTATACCAACAACTTGGGTTGGGCGAGCTAAGCCTAACTCGAGTCACCATTCAGCTAGCTGACCGATCTGTGAAGATCCCAAAAGGGGAAATCACAGAGGTTCTTATCCGGGTCGGGGATTTCATCTACCCTGTTGACTTCATTGTGCTTGAGACCCTACCTGTATCCAATCTAAGGTCTCAAACTCCAGTTATCTTAGGGCGCCCTTTTCTTGCTACAGCCAATGCCATAATCAACTGTAGGAACGGGTCCATGCGATTGACCTTTGGAGATATGACGAAGGAAGTCATTGTCTTCAATCTTGGACGATAACCTAGGAATGTCAATGATCAGACTTTTAAGGTTAATTCCATTGAAAATCTAATCAGTGAGCATGAGGAAAGTATGGAGATAAAAACGGAGGTAGAGTTTGATCTGGAGGTTGAGGATTTTAATCTAGATCAGATTGTAGATTCAGCAGTGGATTGGGCGTCAAGCCCAAGTGTACCTCATCATAGGATTGAAAGTCCACAGGCACCTCCAATGAAGCAACACCTTCCCTAGAGCTAAAAGCCTTACCTGAACACCTTAAGTATGCCTACCTGGGCAGAAAGGACACCTTGCCAGTCATCATAGCATCCCACCTGACTGAGCAACAAGAGGACAGCTTAATGTCTATTCTAAAAAGACATAAGGAAGCCATTGGATGGACGATGAAGGACATCAAAGGGATAAGTCTAGCCATAGTACAACATAGAATCCATTTGATCGATGAAGCAATCCCCAGAGGGACCCACAACGCAGGCTGAACCCACTCATGCAAGAGGCAGTTAACGCGGAAATTTTGAAACTATTAGATAATGGGATCATTTATCCCATTTCTGATAGCCAATGGGTTAGCCCTGTTCATGCGGTCCCAAAGAAAGCTGGCTTTATGGTGGTTGAAATGAGCAAAAAGAGTTAGTGTAGACAAGACTGCCTACCAAGGTTCGTGTCTGTATCGACTATAGAAAGTTGAACGCAGCCACCCGTAAAGACCACTTCCCGCTACCCTTCATTGACCAAATGTTGGAACGATTGGCTGGACATGAGTACTATTGCTTCCTAGATGGGTACTCGGGATATAGTCAAATCCCCATTGCTACAGATTACTAGGAAAAGACCACGTTCACCTGTCCGTTTGAAACCTTCGCTTATCGACGCATGCCCTTTGGATTGTGCAATGCTCCCACAACATTCCAACGGTGCATGCTCAGTTTGTTCTCCGACATGGTAGAACGTTTTCTTGAGATTTTCATGGATGACTTCTCCATCTACGGAGATTCATTTGATCAGTATCTTCATCACCTAGAGTTTGTCCTGCAAAGATACAAGGAGAAGAACCTAACTCTAAACTGGGAGAAATGTCACTTCATGGTGAGGCAGGGGATTGTCTTAGGCCATTAGATTTCTAGGAGAGGCATTGAAGTGGACAAGGCTAAAGTAGAAGTGATTGCTAAGCTTCCACCACCCAAAAGCATCAAGGATATTAGATCCTTTTTAGGGCATGCTGGGTTCTACCGACGGTTCATTAAGGATTTCAGCAAAATCATTAGGACCTTAACCAACCTGCTCGCTAAGGACGTGCCCTTTGATTTTAACGATGAATGTTTCAAGTCATGGGGAAGCTAAAGCAAGAACTTATTTCTACGCCTATTATTTCTGCTCCTAACTAGACCCAACCGTTTGAAATCATCTGCGACGCCTCTAATTTTGCTATTGGCGTTGTTCTACGACAGCGCATCGATAATAGGCAGCACGTGATTTATTACTCGAGTAGGACCTTGAATGATGCCCAACAGAATTATACAACAACTGAGAAGGAATTCTTGGCCGTTGTCTTTGCATTAGAGAAGTTTCGGCCCTACTTGTTAGGCTCTAAGACGGTGAATTTTACGGATCACTCGGCTCTGAAATACCTCCTGACCAAGAAGGAAGAAAAAGCCCGACTGATTCGGTGGATCCTTTTGCTTTAAGAATTTGACATGGAATCCGGGATAAACGAGGTATAGAAAATGTGGTCGCTGATCATCTCTCACGAATTCTGAATGCACCGAACATACAAGCTCCGATCAACGAGGATTTCCCAGACGAGCACATCTTGGCCATTCTTAAGGAACCCTGGTTTGCGGACATTGTTAATTACTTGGCCATTGGACAATTACCCGCTGACTGGATAAAGCAAGACTAATATCACTTCTTTGCCCAAGTATGATTCTTCTTCTGAGAAGAACCGTATCTTTTTAAGTATTGTCCTGACCAAATTATTTGACGATGCATACCAGAGGAGGAACAGAGGAGTGTGCTCAGCTTTTGCCATGACCTTGCATGCGGAGGACACTTCGATCCCCGCAAGACTGCAGAGAAGGTTCTACAAAGTGGGTTTTACTGGGCCACTTTGTTCAAAGACTCATACCATTTTTGCAAGTCAAGTGCCAATTGTCAGAAAATTGGGAAAATTTCAAGAAGAGACATGATGCCCCTGAACCCGATCCTGGAAGTTGAAATTTTTGATGTTTGGGGTATCGACTTCATTGGACCATTCCCTAATTCCTTCGGCAACCAGTTCATTTTAGTTGCTGTCGATTACATCTCTAAATGGTAGAAGTTGTGCCTACAAAGATCAATGACAACAAGGTGGTTGTCAAATTCTCAAAGAGAACATCTTCTCCCGATTTAGCACCCCCAGAGCGATAATTAGTGATAATGGATCGCATTTCTGCGATAGAGTTTTTGAAGCTCTGATACGGAAATATTCCATCAATCACAAGTTTTCTACTCCGTATCACCCCCAGACGAATGGGCAGGTCGAAGTCACCAATCGACAAATCAAGCTCATTTTAGAAAAGACTGTCAGACAAAACTGAAAGGATTGGTTGGTCAAACTCAACGATGCATTGTGGGCTTACCGCACTGCTTTTAAGACAGTTCTGGGGATGTCTCCTTACAGAATCATATTCAAAAAAGCCTGTTATCTTCCAGTAGAATTAGAACACCATGCCCTCTGGGCATTAAGCAGCTCAATTTTGATTTGAGTAAGGCCGGTGAGCTAAGAAAACTTCAGATCTCAGAATTAGAGGAGATACAGAATGAAGCATATGAGAATGCTCGGATTACCAAAAGCAGGACTAAACTTTTTCATGATCAGATCATAAATCGGAAAAACTTTGCCCCGGAGACAAGGTTCTGCTGTATAACTCTAGGCTTCATATTTTCGCGGGGAAGCTAAAGACTCGTTGGTCTGGATCGTTCATTGTGTGCACCGTTTTCCCATACGGTGTTGTGCTTATTGTAGACCCTAAGAACAACATGGAATTCAAAGTGAGCGGGGAAAGACTAAAGCCCTTCTTAACCACTAAGCCTATGACTCCGGATGATAGTGTGCTGACTCTTTTTGCCGCGTTATACACCTAACCACAACAACTAAAAAAAAAATATCTGCTTACCCCTTCTACATTTTTTTGATATTTCTTTAGCCTATTCGCACTTAGCCAGCCCGAGTCAACGAAGACGGTGACATCATTTCTTCACCCTATTTATTGCATTCGCATTTACATATACATTCATTGAGGACAATGCATTAGATAGATGTGGGGGGTGCTATCACTTTTTCCTTTTATTCTTTTTCTTCTTTCCAAAAAAATAAATAAATAAAAATAAAAAATCTCCAGATTGAAAAGAAATTTCATACTCTTTATAAAAATACCAAAAGATTGTAGGAATTAAGGGAACCTTATTAATGAATCTTTATTTTTGCCTAAATAAACAAGAAAGATTGGTTTGACTAAAAAGTTAGGAGGGATAAGGAAAATAACTCATACCTTTTATTTAGCTTTAGTAGAATATGCATAAACCACACATACATGCTTGGGATTCAGAGACACAACTCTAAAAAAAATGTTAGATAATTGTGCCTCAAGAATCATGATTACTCACGCCAAAAATAAATAATCAATATATAATATATAAGTAAATCTTGCTTTCGTGGCCTACTCTACTTGCATATTTGACCCGAGGAGTATTTTTCCACCTGGTGCCCTAAAACTATCTGATTTGGGAGTCATTGGTTTGATATGTGTTACATGAGTAAAGTAGAAAGCCTAATGAAACCAAGAATAATAAATAAATATTAATAAAATTAAATAATATTCAAAGTTGAGTTGAAAAATCCCAAGCAAATCACACTTACACATTATGCATATCTATCTAAAGCAAAATAACAGAATGAGTTAGAAGTATAAGATCCTTTCTAAATTTAAAGAAAAACTATAATTTCTTCTTTTATGAAGGCTAAAGTATAGGAGGACTTATGAGGGTTGTACCTAATTCTTACATCATTCGGTCATTTTTACTTAGATGATTGAAAAAAAATTTCTTGAAAGAGGTTTGCTAACAACTAAGTATTATTTCACTTACTGGATTTTGTGGGTGTAATCCGCTGAAAACCTTCAGGAGACAACACTCCTCTTCTAGGGAAAGAGGTTTAATTTCTTGAAAGAGGTTTGCTAACCAACATCGACCCACACTCTTTTTACTCATTCTTGTGCTTACTTTTTGCCGATCAGTAATTAATTCTCCTTTTAAGTTTACATTTTTGGTTAACTTTCTTCTTTGTTCTTGATTTGCAGTGATAGATATCAAGAAAATTTTTACTGTAGTGGACAAGAAAGCAGAGCCCAGAAGCCATCAAATTTGCTACATTCCAGTGACAATCTGAGTGAACTACAGGTTGGCTGAATTGTAAAGCTAAATTTCTGTAGTTATTTATTTTCTTATTTAACTCACTGTACATGCTTTCTAACCTCAACAGTAAAATGATGTTTGTTGAATGCTAAAAATGGTTTAGACTTTGCATTTAGGCACGTGTCTAATTCATTTAAATTTTACATTACTATTGAAGAGTGCTAGAGCAAAGGTACGTGTGCATAGCATGTAGTATAGGAATACTTTGAATTGTTTACATTGCTTAAGTGTTACTTTTCATGTACACATTGCACTAAATTGATCTAAGGGTTTGTCCTATAAACAAGATAAGGTGGAAAAGTCATTACCCTCCCTTAGCCCACAAACAATCTCCTCACCACTAACCTAAGCCTAACTAAAACTGAGTAGACGTTGGCCCTAGGGACATCTCGGACTCATATAGGAGACTGACTTAAGGGAGAAATTGATTTGAATTTGACTCTTACCAAATCGGTGTCTAAGGTTGGGGATTGAAGGGCGAAACCCTGAAGGTGGTGGTTTGACATAATTAGGCCCATTGCTTAGGCACAGATACCTCCCACTGATCTTGCCCCTACCTGGACGATTAATTTGTGATCAAATTCGGTAATATACCCCCCCGTGGATAGTCTAACCAGTTAGGAGTCGTCTAGGTCTAAGGTTTACCCTAACTTAGGTTAGATTTTTTTTTTTGTTTATTTGTTTGTTTTCTTTGTTTGATTTTGACATTTCTTGTGTGATATGGCTTATAACAATAATTTTTTCAACTTTAATGGTAATTCATGTTACACCCCGACCTCTTTTTCGGATGTTATCAACCCGGCATATCATAATTTTAACAACTTAGTGTGTCAGATTGGTCTTATCCGAATCAATACATGCCCCAGTCCCAATACTATGAACAAAATTGGAATAATCATCACTACTTTTCACAGAATCAATGGGGATAGAACTCCCTCGAGTCATATTGTTAACCACCCTACCAACATCCAGCTTCATATACTCCTTCTCCCAAACAACCATTAGAAGAATCAATTATCTGGGAAAAGTGGATGGAAGCCTTAGACGAGCTTGAGCGATGAATTCAAATTTTAGAAGACTCAAAATCCCGTCAAAATTTTCAGGTCACAAATCCTTACTCTATTTTTCAAGAAGAATATGCCGACTTAGAAAAGAGTATAGAATCTATGATTCAATCCCAAAATGATCCACTCGATATGATAGAAGCAAGACTTAGTAGATTGGAAAACATGCGTAGGAATAAGGAAACTTTTCCTACCTAATCTTTGACTATTCTCGACATTTCTAGCCATATTGATGAAAACCCAGAATCATGGTATCTTGAAGACTTTGACCAAGATTCAATTTTTTCACAAAACCTTAAACTGAACCAATATCAACCCATTGACGAATTGGCAAGTTTTCATTTTAATGAGATTGAACTTGATTATGAATGTAAACCGATCCACAACTTTGTGATTCAGTTTCTGTTTTCGAATCTATGTTGACTCCGGTATTCTTAACCAATTTGGACCAATTTTCTGAGCCAATATTTATTCCTATATTCATAGATCTAGAAATGAAATCACCAATTTTGGATAATCACATTCCATTGATGGGAAAGAATGTGAATTTCAATTCTTGGACTTAGACTCAACTCTTGAACCAAAACTAACTCTCGAACCTAAAGTTGATTTTCTCATGTTAGTATTGGCTCCTGAACCTATCATTCTTGCGCACAAGTCAACCATTCCACCAAGTCACATTCTTTTGTTGGACATAGGTATAGACCATGACAACTCCGTGATGATTTTCCAAGACTGGTCATGTAAAGGAGTAAGTTTCACGATAGAATCTTTCATGATCCTATTCATATTGGGGACTGTAAATATGTAAATAGAAAAGAGGTCAATAAAGGTGGGTTTCGTGAACCACCACATTATCTTGATTGGGTAGCAACGCTTGACCAAATTGCCCACCACCGGAACCACCACCATAAGGTAATATTTTCCTTCCCTTTCTTCTTTTTCATGCATCTATGCATTAATTCATACATTGAGGATGCTTGAGATAGGTGTGGGGGAGGGTTCTAACGTAACCTAGGTTTTCCTTTTATTATTTAAAAATTATTAACATTTTCTTTACTTTTAAATTTTTTTTTGAAAATAGAAACAATATTTTGACTTATTCTTTGTACGAAACTAAGTAAATTTTAAGGAATAGGAGAATCATAATTAGGATTTCTTATACTTGGTCAAAATAAGGTTATTTGTTTAATTTTCAAGGTTAGGAAGAAAATTTAAAAATGTAATTTAGTCTTGATTTTTACCTTGATGATATATGCATGCCTTATACACTTACACACTTAGAGTTCAAAAACAAAGATTCTTATGCCTTATTAAAAAAAAGAATATATATATATATATATATATATATATATATATATATATATATATATATATATATATATATGTTGGCCCAGAGGCCCTTCACTCTAGTTTTGATGATGATTAACTCATGTAGTTATACTTTACTAATAATCTTGTGATACTTAGTTTCAGATATTTGATCAAGATATTAGTAGGTGATTAGTTTCAACAAAGGTATTTTAGAGCTTTCACATGGTGATTCAAGAGCTCGAGCGTCAAGTTCACATCTAGCACTCGGTTGGAGTCAAGCTCGGTGGATCATGGTTGGATTGAGTCAACTTGGAGACGGCGTTCTGCAAGAAGACATTGATTTGTTTAGTTTAAGATTGTGTTTAGATCATTGTAAAGATAAGATAGTGTGATATGCTCAAGTTCACAATACACACACAAGTTTCATGTTTATTGGTTTTGGTTTTCGATTTAACCGATCTTGGTTTTTTAGTCAAAAACATAGATATAATATCTTTCATGTATATTGGATTCTATCCATATACAATATGCTTCAAAGTTGTTTCAATATCATGTTTTTGTATTTACATGTGTTTTGGAGAAAACAAATTTTCAATTCAAAAATCCTATTTTTGGAAAATACAGTTTTTGGTTTAAGGCAAATTTTCTATCTCACAAAAATGGTTCAAATTGTTTGTAATAGGTGTTGAATCTTTGTCACACATATTTGTATTTCAAAGATCTAATATGAACTGATTTTTATGAAATTTATGTGATTTTATGGATTTAATTAAAGATAAAAACCTAAGTTTTTCAGTCCTATAATGGCTAGACTGACTATCTGCGGTCGACCGGACTACGTGCACAAGCGTGCACGCCAACTTGAGCTAGTAGGCCGGTCGACCGTCAGAGAGCTCTACTCTCTGGAAATGGCCCCGGGCAGAGAGCTCTGCTCTCTGTATCCAGTCTCGGTCGACCGAACCGGTCGACCGGTGAACTCAACAGTCAAAAATATGACCATTGGCCGGTCGACCGCCCGGCGACCGGAAGGGCAAATCTGCCCTTTCCAGCTGCCAACGGGCAAATTGTTTTGGGGCTATATATACCCCATCTCTTGGGTGATTGTAGACAAAAATTTTAAGAGCAAAATTTCTCACCTTTACAAGTGTTTTATTACTAGTTTTCAAAAGAGTTTTTGGGTTTAAAGATTTCATCTTTATTTGTTTTAAAGGGTTGAAAAATCAAGAAAAAGAAAAGTCTTTGGGATTGTTTTTTATCTTCATTTTTATATCTATTCTAGAAGTTTTCCCAAGAGTTTTTCTTTGTGTTTTTGATTTCTGAACTCTTTATTTCTCACACTTGAGCTTATCTAACTATCCTATCTATAGGATCATTGTTTAGTGAGAAAAGATTTGATTTGTGGTCTTTGAGATCACCAAGTTGTAAACCTTCCATTTATTGTGATATACCTCTAGTGAGAGGTGATAATATTAGTATTCCTCTTGTGTAGAGGTGATCGTGGAGATTGTGTTGGAATTCCTCAAGTGTGAGATGATTGTGGTTGTTTGGCTAAGTGCCTATCCCTCTAAGTGTAGAGGTGATTTGTTTTGTGCCTTGCCTCTAGTGAGAGGTTGTATTTGAGAGAGGAGTTGTGTACTCCTATATTGTATTTATCCAAATCCTCAGTAGAGGTTCCCTGTGTGGTAAGTCTTGTATGGACGAGTTAGTGGAAATCCTTCTGTGTGTGAAGGCGGGGACGTAGAGCTGTGTGCTCGAACCTCGAAACATATCTTTGTACTTGCGTTTGATCCACTTTCTCTTAACTCTCTCTCATTTATATTGTGCCTTGCATCATTCATATTGTTCATTCATACTTATATGCTTGGTTGTGTTTGTTTGTGTGCCTCACGTGTGTTTAACCAAGAGAGCTTCATGTAGCACCTCAACTCCTATTCAGAGGAATTAAAAGGAGTTAGTCCAGAGCCCTTCACTAGGAATTCGGTTACACTCTTTGGTTACACTAAGTGTGTTGCATTAAGTTTTTAATTCTGCATTATTTGTCATAGATTAGCCTTACACCTATTCACCCCCCTCTAGGTGTACTTTCAATTGGTATCAGAGCCTACGCTCCTGATATTAGGTTTAACCACCTAGGAGTGTGATCTTGATTGCTAATCTAGATTTGCATTTGCATACTATTTGTTTACATACACTCATGGATTGCTTGACCCCTCCCATGTATGATGTTTCCAACATTGACATGTTGAAATTTAGGATGAGTATGTACCTTAAAACCCTAGGTTTGCATGTTTTCCTTGCCGCTACCAAGAAATCCTATCTTGGTAATAACAAGCATATAGAGGCCAATGCACAAGCTATTGAGGCACTCAGAAGCACATTAAACAAAGAATATTTGTGTATAGTTTCTCATTGTGATTTCGCTTTTGCAGCGTGAACACTTTGACCTCCTCCGAGCTTCAAACGCCAAACATTAAGGAGAAAGAATCTAGTGGAGAAGAATCCGAATAATGTTGCTACATGGTCCAAGGGAATGACTCCCTTGAGGTATATTCGGAATCTCAACTAGATGATTGTGCTAGTTCTTTCGGCGATGATTATGTTGATACCGATGCTTTGAATGAAGAACTTTCTATTGTTTGTGAAAAATTGCTAGAAAAATATAAAGCTTTGAAAAGAAAAGTTTTGGACTTCATAAAGAAAATAAAGATTTATTTTCAAAACTTGAGTTGGCTTTGCAAGAAAGAGATGAGATTTCTAATGAAAGGGATTCATTGAAATCTAAACTTGATCTTGCCCTAATGAAAATAAGATCTTGAAAAGTAAAAATGATTGTGAAAATGTTTTAAAGAAAAATGAGGATTTAACTTTAAAACTTGATTTTGTTGTAAAAGAAAATGAAACTTTAAAAAACAAAATTGCTTCTATTTCAAAGGATTTGGATTTGTTTTCAAAGAAAAATACTACTTTACAAAACGATATTGATTCACATGTTTGCCATGCTAGTATAGCTTCACCTTCTAACTTACCTATTGCATGCACCTCTTCTTCCATGATCGAAAATGATATTTGTATGTTGAAGAAGAATGTTGATTGTTTGGGCTCCACTTTGAGCCAATGTGCTATGAACCACACACGTTTGGAATCCATGTTTCGCAAGAAACAAGTTCCACCTATGCATGCACACAAACCACGGCATACACATGATCCTCATGTACATACACATAACACATTGTATGCTCATGTGTACACTTATACACATTGTGAACGTAAGGGCCACCTTGCTAAATTTTGTTATGATAGGATACGTGATTCAAATTTAGCAAATAAATTTGTTTGGGTTAGGAAAGGAGCTAACCCCCATGGACCCGAAAGAATATGGGTGTCAAAGACCACCCCTATTTTATTTGATGTAGATGTGGGCTCTCACATGACGTGAGAGTGTGGTGCCTTGAGGTGGATGCGTTCCAAGCTTAATGGTGACTATTTTGGATGCATCACTTTCAAGGGGAGTTTGATGAGAGGACCACCTTGGTTTGGAGACATAGAGATGTACCCTCTTGATTTTAGTAACTATCTCTTACTCCCATTTATGTTTACATGCTTTTATATGATTAATTTAGCGTGTCATGTTTTTATGATCATTATGCCATATGCCATGATAATTAGATTTGTGATATACATGATTAGTATTTGAGATAAACTCATGTTTTATATGGACCATTATTTTTGTGTACTCACTTTAGTTTATCTATTGTGTATATCCTAGTCTAATACATGTGCATTTACTTAATGATCATATTAGTTTATGTTTTGTTTTATGCTTCATGTTTTGATTACATGTTTAGATGTAATTTTTCATTAAAACTTGTGCATATACTTGTACAACTAATGAGTCACAAATAGATTATTATATGTTTGTACTTGATTGCTCATTTGTACCCATTAGATGTACTAGTATAGCCTAGTTTTGACGATTCATGCATTTTGACTTGTATTCTCTATTTTTGTGCATGTTTTCATTAGCTTCATGTATATGTCTATTTTGTCTAAATTAATAGTTATACATATACATCCTTGAGCCACTTGCCTCATGCATATATTTTTGTGGACTCGTTCATGTTTGGATATGTATGTATACTCTAGTTTGTACAAAACATACATATGCGTTGAAGTTGTATTATTGAAAATTAAATTTTGATGATTCTTATATTTTTTTTAATTTCAACATTGAGCTTATTGCCTATTTTCATGACTATGTCTTTCACACAAAACTTATACACTCACACTATTTGATGTTTTCTCATGATTTTATTTTCATGAGTATTATATGTGCTTTATAGATTTTGAGTGTTGATGATCGTGTGACTTACATGTTTTTCATAGAATATATTCTTGTTTTATTCCTTACTTGAAGGATTTCGTACTAGTTTTTAAGTTTTTCATAAAGCTATTTGCATTATTCTTCATGTGGTAGAGTTTTCAAACGTGTTATAACTATTTTCAAACTTATTTTTGAAAACCCCTACTCACCAAGGGCGGTTGGTTGAGCGACCATGCCTTATATGCATCATTGAAAATCTATTTAAACATGTGCATGAAATGGGTGGTAGGGAGAATGAGTTATACACTTGATTCTCATTGTGTTTTCAATTGGTATCACAATTGATATTTATTTTGTATACTCATATTTGTTTCTATATATGTATGCTTTAACTTCAAACGATATCAACTTAGATTGGTATTTACATTTTCATACATATATATGTGTTTTGATTGTGCTTACTATATCTTTATATCTTTGAGCACAAATTTGGTTATGCTAAGCTTGAATTAGTCCTCATTGACAATTATTTTTAAATTGGTATCTTATACAAGCTTATGCATCGTTTTCATTAGTAATTCATAAAGGGGGAGAAAATTCATATTTTACCTTTCAATCGGTTTTGTTTACCATTGATATCTTACTCCCACTCTTTATGTTGAAAAATGATTGAAAAATGATATTGATTTTTTAATTTGGTATCATACACTCCTAATGAAACATTTTTTTCAATTGGCATATGTTTCATTTTCAATATTGGTATCAAGAATCTTAAATTGATATTATTCTCTATTTGGCATCTCTATTGCAAAATAATTTTAGTGTTTAACCAAAAATATTGGTTTATGTTTTTCAATTGGTATCAAAAGTGTAAAATATTTTCAATTGGTACTAATTTTTTTTCAATTGGTATCAAGATTACCTATATGTTTATATCTTTCAATTGATATCAAAATTTTTGTTATTTTGTTTATTTTCTATTGGTATCATAAATTGGTATCATGATGTTTTGGTATACCTCCGTACTTAATTAATACATCTTTCAATTGGTATCATTTTGATTTGTATTGCTTATATGCAAGGGAAGCTTAACATCTTCTCTATATATAGATTCATGTTGAGTGTATGCCATATTGAAGTGATTGACCTTTCTTCGGTATGTAGTACACGTGTGTAGAGGGAGCTTCACATCTCCTTTTGTACATTGCATATTATACTTTATGTGGTTAGGGTTTAGTCATCTCTTTTCATATAAATGCATGTATATAGGGGGAGTTAACTTCACGTCTCTCCTCTTCATGAATGTATATAGCATATATACCTTTATTGCTTTGATTTATGCAAAAAGGGAGGAAAATATTTTTTAAGCCCTTTATTGTTTGCACCCCTTTGTTGATGAATTGACAAAAAGGGGGAGAGATATTTTGGAGTTTTATATGCATCTTTGTTGATATGTTTGTTTTTATATGCATATGTGTTTAAGTTTGTTATCCTTTACCATTGGTATCAAAAGCATTTTTTGTTGGTATTGGTATCAAGAGCATCTTTTATTGTTTTATTGGTATCAAGAGTTTTTATTGGTATCAAGGGCAACATTATTTCTTTTAAGAAATTTTTATTGGTATCTAGAGCAACATTGCTTTTAAGAACATGTTTATTTTAAAATAGAGTCTTTATTGATATCAAGAGCAACATTGTTTTTAAGAACATGTTTATTTTAAAATTGATATCAAAAGCATGTTTATTTCATTGGTATAAAAGATCATGTTTAATTCATTTCCTTGTTTTATGCATGTTTATGCATATCTATATTGAGCATTCATTGTATATCTTTATTGTTTATTGCTATGCATGAGTTAAGGGGGAGCTTCTTTGAAGCTTAACTTTAATCCATGCATATATAACTCCATGAGTTTTATTATCATCAAAAAGGGGGAGATTGTTGGCCCAGAGGCCCTTCACTCTAGTTTTGATGATGATTAACTCATGTAATTATAGTTTACAAATAATCTTGTGATATTTAGTTTCAGATATTTGATCAAGATATTAGTAGGTGATTAGCTTCAACAAAGGTGTTTTGGAGCTTTCACATGGTGATTCAAGAGCTCGAACGTCAAGTTCACATCTAACACTCAGTTGGAGTCAAGCTCGATGGATCACGGTTGGATCTAGTCGACTTGGAGACGACGTTCTATAAGAAGACATCGATTTGTTTAGTTTAAGATTGTGTTTAGATCATTGTAAAGATTAGATAATGTGTTATGCTCAAGTTCACAATACACACACAAGTTTGATGTTTATTGGTTTTTGGTTTTCGGTTTAACCGATCTTGGTTTTTTAGTTAAAAACATAGATATAATATCTTTCATGTATATTGGATTCTATCCATATACAATATGCTTCAAAGTTGTTTCAATATCATGTTTTTGTATTTACATGTGTTTTGGAGAAAACAAATTTCTATTTCAAAAATCTTATTTTTGGAAAATACGGTTTTTGGTTTAAGGCAAATTTTCTATCTTACAAAAATGGTTCAAATTGTTGGCCCAAAGGCCCATCACTCTAGTTTTGATGATGATCAACTCATGTAGTTATAGTACTAATGATCTTGTGCTTATTTAGTTTCAGATTTATGATCAAGATCTTAGTAGGTGTGTAGCTTCAACAAAGGATTTAAAGTCAAGTTTTGGAGCTAATACGGTTTGATTCAAGAGCTTGTGCATCAAGACCACATCAAGTACTCAAGAGGAGTCTAGCTCTATGGATCGTGTTTGGACCAAGTCAAGAAGATGTGAAGACTTCAAGTGAAGACCTTCAAGATCAAGACTTGTGTCTAGGTTTGTTTTTATAAGATTTTATTTTTAGATAAAATGTAAAGGATAGAATAGTTGGTGGATTACTCAAGTATATCTTATACACACACACTCTTGATTTAGATAAGTTTTCATAAAAGAATTTTATTTTAGAAAAATACAAAAGAGTTTTCTTTTAGAAAAAAACCGGTTTGGTTCTTGGAATTCAAGTTTACATATCTTTAACCAAAACCTAATTTAGAGCTTAAATGTCAAAAACATAGATATTTCACCATGTATGTGTAGTGGATTATATCCATACACTCTATGCTTTAAAAGTGTTTTAAAATATCTTGTTTTTGTATTTGGAGAAGTTTTGGAAAAACCAATTTTGAAAAATACAGTTTTCGTTTTTAGCTAAAATTTTCAAGTTACAGAAATAGTTCAAATTGTTTGTAAAATATCTTGATTTTGTTCAAGCATGTTTAATTATCAAAGTATAATATTAAAACTATTTTAGTAGATTTTTCATGATTTTATGGGATTTTATTTGAGCCAAAATGACCAAACTTTTTATCTCAGAATTTTCTGTACTGGCTTCTGCCAGTCGACCGGACCGGTCGATCGGGCTTGAAGTCGGTCGACCGAGTCGGTCGACCGACGTGCACAGACGTGCACGCCAGTTCTGGCTGGAGGGACGGTCGACCGACCCGGTCGACCGCCAGAGAGCTTCTGCTCTCTGGAAAGCTCCGGTCGACCGGGCCGGTCGACCGGACAGAGAGTTTGCTCTCTGTATCCAGGCCACGGTCGACTGGCCGGTCGACCGCTGGCTCAACGGTCAGAATTCTGACTGTTGGCCAGTCGACCGGGCGGTCGACCGACAGGCCAACCTGGCTCCAACGGCTAGTTTTTTCTAGTTCTATAAATTGGGGCTTTTGGGGGCTGTTTTCTCTAAGATTTTTAAGTGAGTTTTGAGCTAGTTTTTCCAACTCCATTAAGAAGTTTTCTCCTTTTATTTGAGAGCAAATATTTCCAATCAAAATGAGAGTTTATCAAGAGTGTTTTGAAAGTGATTTTCTTGAGTTTTCCTCCACCACTTCCATCCTTGTTTTTCTCACAAACACTTGAGCAACCCATTGACATATTCATCCTATAGGAGTGTTCTTGTGAGACTGTTTTTAGGTGATCAAAGTGTTGTGATCACCAAAGTTTCATCTTTGTCTTTGAGGAGGCGGACTTGCGGGTTCGCGGTGTTTCGAGTTCGTGTGTGAACTCTTTGTTTGAGGTGCGGCCTCGGCGAGCTTGTGGGCTTGCGGTGTGTACGGGACTAGAGAGTCCAAGGAGTTCAAGTGTGAACTCGCCTTGTAGGTGTTGCGGTACCGAGTGATCCGGTGGGATCGATTATAGTGGAAATCCTTCAAGTGTGAAGGTGGGGACGTAGAGCAAGGGTGCTCGAACCTTGAAACAAATCTCCCGTGTTTGCGATTGCTCACTCTCTATCTCTTACTCTTGTTTATATCTTGCATGATTTATTGTCTTTATCTTTATATGCTTGATGTACATTGTGTGCTTAATTGTTATATGCTGGGGGTTTGTTTGCTAACACTTGTATTCAACCAAGAGAGCCAACGCGGCACCTCAACTCTTATTTAGAGGAATCTTGAGGAGTTAGTCCAGAGCCCTTCACGGGGAATTCGGCTACACTCTTGTGTTATACGTGGTGTTTAGTTTAATAAGTTTTAATTTGCATTAAATAGTTTTTAATTACGCATTTAGTGACCATTAGATTAGCCATCACCTATTCACCCCCTCTAGGTGATTTACAATTGGTATCAGAGCCAAGTGCTCTTGATTTGGGTCTTACAACCTAGAGTTAAAGATCTTCATTTTTAGGCTAATCACAATATTTGTACACACACCATGGACTTCATGACACCTCCCACCTTTGACATCCTTAACATCCAAACTTAGAAGGTTAAGATGTCTTTGTACCTCAAAGGCCTAGGTATTCATGTTTATTTTGCCACTACTAGCGATTCATACTGTTTAAATGGCAATAATATTGAGGCTAATGCAAAGGCCATTCATGCTTTGAAAAGTACCCTAAATGATGAATATTTATCTAGGGTTTCTAACATTGACTCGGCTTTTGTAGTATGGAACACAATTCTCTCCCTTGGCGAAAAAGAACAATATTATGCGGGGAGCGACTCGGATGTTGGAAGTGACGCTTCCAACGTGTGCTACATGGTCCAAGGGGATAACCCCCTTGAGGTAACTACCGAATCCGAGGTAGATGAAGATGTTGACATGACTTATGATGAACTTACTTCTTTTTGTCAACAACTTCTTGAAAAATAAGACATGCTTAGAAAAGATAATAAGAAAATGAAAAATAAATTTGATTGCAAATTAAAAGAAAAAGATTCTTTACAAGAAAATTTTGAAAATGTTTCAAAAGAAAATGAATCTTTGAAAAATGAAAATATTTCCTTGCTTTCTAAATTGAATGATTTATATGAAGGTAATACTTCATTGAAAAACAAAATTGTTTTGGTGAAAAAACAAAAGGAAGTTGCTTTAAATGAAAACACTTCTTTAAAAAGAAAAATTGTTGAAAAAGAAAAAGAAAAAGTTTCTAAAAAGAATAAGAAAAATGATTCTCAATCTCACCATGCTTTACATGCCACTATTAACCAAAATGAGATTAAAATTTTGAAAAATAAAATTGATAGTTTAAGCTCAACTTTGAGCAATTGTGCATTTAACCATAAAAGATTGGAGTCCATGTTTTCAAAGAAACAAACTCCACATGTTCATGCACATCACCCACATGCATATTCACTATTTGCATGCCACGATCACACTCATACACATATGCATCCTAAGGTGTACAAATGTACACATTGTGGCCGCAAAAGCCATTTAGCAAAATTTTGTTATGATAAGATAAATGCTTTAAATTTTGCTAATAAGAAAAATGTTTGGGTACCTTACAAAGCTAACCCTCAAGGACCCAAAAGAAAATGGGTACCAAAATTCCCACCTTGTGTTTTTGATGTAGGTGAGGGCTCTCACATGACGTGAGAGGATTGGTGCCTTGGTGGTGGATGCATGGACTTGATAGACACATAATTGATGCATCACTATCAAGGAGGTTTGGTGGGACAACCACCATGTTTTGGAGAATTAGAGCTTAGTTTTTTGGTTTGGTAACTATCTCTAAACTCCTAATTTAGTTTACATGCTTATTCATATATGATATTTTTAGCATGTTCATGTTTTTGTGCTTCATGTGGTAAATACTAGTTTAAATGTAGTTTTTATCAAAACTTGGATGTATACTTGTACAAATAGTGAGCAACATTTGATTCATATACGTTTGCACTTCATTGTTCATTTGTACTCACTATATGTACATGTATAGCCTAGTTTTGATGATTCTCTCATTTACACTTATTTTGCCTATTTTCATGCTTTACTTCATGTATATGTATCTTGTATTCAAATCTAATAAATATACATGTATACCCCATGAGTCATTTGCCTTCATGCAATTTACATTATGGACTCTTTTTATGTTTGGGATATGTATGCACATTGTTAGGATTGGATAAAACATACATATACCTAAAAAATTGTTTTTAAGATGAAAAATGAATTTTCATGATTTGTTTGATAAAATGATATTTATGTTTTGAGCTTCATTGATTATCTTCATGGAAAATGCTAAACACATAATTCTTGTACACTCACACTTTATTTGTTTATTCATGACTTTGGTTCATGATTCTTTTTGAGCTTTATCGATTTTGAGTGTCAACTCTTGTGTATTTGGTATGATTCATGAAAAACATATGATTTGGTTTCATGTTTTGAAGGATCTTTAACTAGTTTTTAAAAATTATCTTTAACTAGTTATTATTCTTCATTTGGTAGTGTTTTTCAATAAAAATATTTTCAAAACCTATTTTTGAAAACCCCTACTTATCCCTAATGGGAGGATGGATGGACGAGTATGCCTTGTAAGCTTAATTGAAAAATCTTTTATCTTGAGCATATAATGGGTGGAAGGTTATGAGTTATATACTTGATCTCAATTGGTATTTTCATTTTGTATATACTCATGTTTTGTTTTCTATATATGTATGCTTCATAATTTCCATAATATCAATTCTTATTGGTATTTTCATTTTCATACATATATATGATTTATTTGTGCAATAATCTTCAATTGGTATCTATCGATTGCAATTGGTATCAAAATAATTTACAATAATTTTCAATTGGTATCAATATGATTCTATTTTGAATTCAAAATTGTAATGTTTATTTACAATTGGTATCTTAAAATTTGATTGATTTACAAGTGGTACCTTTAAAAATTTTGTTGTTTATATGATATCTTAAAATTTGATTTACAAGATATCTCAAAATTTGTTTTATTGAGAAAAATTCAAAATTTTGTTTTAATATGAAATTTTGAAAATTAAAAATGTTTTGATTTGTATTGCCTATATGCAAGGAGAGCTTAACATCTCTTCTACATATAGATTCATGATGAGTGTATCTTATATTGAGGAGCTTGACAACTCTTCTTTATGCGGTACACGTGTGTAAGGGGAGCTTCACATCTCCTCTTATGCATTGCATATTATGTGTTATGTGAATTAGGGCTTGTCATCCCTCTTTCAAATAATACAGATATGTAAGGAAGCTAACTTAGCGTCTTCCTCTTCATGAATGTATATCGCATATATCCTTTATTGATTTGTTTAATGTCACCCCTTTTATTGATTTTTGCTTTTGACAAAGGGGGAGAACATTTTGTTTTTACTTTAACCTCTTTGTTCATGATTGACAAAAAGGGGGAGAAGTATTTGATAAGTTTTTAGCATATATGCATGTTTTCCTTACTTTATTCATAAAGGGGGAGAAGGATTTATGTTTATGCATATATGTTTTGTTTTGCAAATAGGAGAAAAAGAATTTGATGTGTTTCAAGCTTGTTTATGCATGTTTATCTTCTTGTATTTGCATGCATATTTATGTGCTTTCATTGCATATTTATTATTTATTGTGATGCATGAGTTAAGGGGGAGCTTCCTTGAAGCTTTACTTTAATCCATGCATATATAACTTCATGAGTTTTGTCATCATCAAAAAGGGGGAGATTGTTGGCCCAAAGGCCCATCACTCTAGTTTGATGATGATCAACTCATGTAGTTATAGTACTAATGATCTTGTGTTTATTTAGTTTCAGATTTATGATCAAGATCTTAGTAGGTGTGTAGCTTCAACAAAGGATTTAAAGTCAAGTTTTGGAGCTAACACGGTTTGATTCAAGAGCTTGTACATCAAGACCACATCAAGTACTCAAGAAGAGTCTAGCTCTATGGATCGTGTTTGGACCAAGTCAAGAAGATGTGAAGACTTCAAGTGAAGACCTTCAAGATCAAGACTTGTGTCTAGGTTTGTTTTTATAAGATTTTATTTTTAGATAAAATGTAAAGGATAGAATAGTTGGTGGATTGCTCAAGTATATGTTACACACACACACTCTTGATTTAGATAAGTTTTCATAAAAGAATTTTTATTTTGGAAAAATACAAAAGAGTTTTCTTTTAGAAAAATACCGGTTTGGTTCTTGGAATTCAAGTTTACATATCTTTAACCAAAACCTAATTTAGAGCTTAAATGTCAAAAACATAGATATTTCACCATGTATGTGTAGTGGATCATATCCATACACTCTATGCTTTAAAAGTGTTTTAAAATATCTTGTTTTTGTATTTGGAGAAGTTTTGAAAAAAACCAATTTTGGAAAAATACAGTTTTCGTTTTTAGCCAAAATTTTCAAGTTACAAAAATAGTTCAAATTGTTTGTAACATGTCTTGATTTTATTCAAGCATGTTTGATTATCAAAGTATAATGTTAAAACTATTTTTTTAGATTTTTCATGATTTTATGGGATTTTATTTGAGCCAAAATGACCAAACTTTTTATCCCAGAATTTTCTGTACTGGCTTCTGTCGGTCGACCGGACCAGTCGACCGGGCTTGAAGCCGATCGACGGAGTCGGTCGACCGACATGCACAGACGTGCACACCAGTTCTGGCTGGAGGGCCGGTCGACCGACCCGGTCGACCGCCAGAGAGCTTCTGCTCTCTGGAAAGCCCCGGTCGACCGGGCCGGTCGACCAGACAGAGAGTCTGCTCTCTGTATCTAGGCCACGGTCGACCGACCGGTCGACCGCTGGCTCAACGGTCAGAATTCTGACCGTTGGCCGGTCGACCGGGCAGTCGACCGACAGGCCAACCTGGCTCCAACGGCTAGTTTTTTCTAGCTCTATAAATTGGGGCTTTTGGGGACTATTTTCTCTAAGATTTTTAAGTGGGTTTTGAGCTAGTTTTTCCAACTCCATTAAGAAGTTTTCTCCACTTATTTGAGAGCAAATATTTCCAATCAAATGGAGAGTTTATCAAGAGTGTTTTGAAAGTGATTTTTTTGAGTTTTCCTCCACCACTTCCATCCTTGTTTTTCTCACAAACACTTGAGCAACCCATTGACATATTCATCCTATAAGAGTGTCCTTGTGAGATTGTTTTTAGGTGATCAAAGTGTTGTGATCACCAAAGTTTCATCTTTGTCTTTGAGGAGGCGGACTTGCGGGTTCGCGGTGTTTCAAGTTCGTGTGTGAACTCTTTTTTTGAGGTGCGGCCTCAGCGAGCTTGTGGGCTTGAGGTGTGTACGGGACTAGAGAGTCCAAGGAGTTCAAGTGTGAACTCGCCTGTACGTGTTGCGGCACCGAGTGATCCGGTGGAATCGATTATAGTGGAAATCCTTCAAGTGTGAAGGCGGGGACGTAGAGCAAGGGTGCTCGAACCTCGAAACAAATCTCCCGTGTTTGCGATTGCTCACTCTCTATCTCTTACTCTTGTTTATATCTTGCATGCTTTATTGTCTTTATCTTTATATGCTTGATATACATTGTGTGCTTAATTGTTATATGCTTGGGGTTTGTTTGTTAATACTTGTATTCAACCAAGAGAGCCAACGCGGCACCTCAACTCTTATTTAGAGGAATCTTGAGGAGTTAGTCCAGAGCCCTTCATGGGGAATTTGGCTACACTCTTGTGTTATACGTGGTGTTTAGTTTAATAAGTTTTAATTTCCGCATTTAGTGACCATTAAATTAGCCATCACTTATTCACCCCCCTCTAGGTGATTTACACAAATTGTTTGTAATATGTGTTGAATCTTTGTCAGACATATTTGTATTTCAAAGATCTAATATGAACCGATTTTTGTAGAATTTATGTGATTTTATGGGATTTAATTAAAGATAAAAACCTAAGTTTTTCAGTCCTATAATGGTTAGACTGGCTGTCTGCCGGTCGACCAGACCGGTCGACCGTAGCAGAAGTCGGTCGATCGGTGCGGTCGACCGATGTGTACAAGTGTGCACGCCAGCTTGAGCTGGTGGGCCGGTCGACCGGGTCGGTCGACCGTCCGAGAGCTCTGCTCTCTGGAAATAGCCCCGGTCGACCGGGTCGGTCAACCGGTAGAGAGCTCTGCTCTCTGTATCTAGTCTCGGTCAACTGAGCAGGTCGACTGGTGGGCTCAACGGTAAAAAATATGACCGTTGGCCGGTCAACCGCCCGGTCGACCAGAAGGGCAAATCTGCCCTTTCCAGCTGCCAACGGGCAAATTGTTTGGGGCTATATATACCCCATCTCTTGGTTGGTTTTAGACAAGAATTTTAAGAGCAAAATTTCTCACCTTTACAAGTGTTTTATTACTAGTTTTCTAAAGAGTTTTTGGGTTTAAGATTTCATCTTTATTTGTTTTAAAGGGTTGGGAAAATCAAGAAAAAGAAAAGTCTTTGCGATTGTTTTTTATCTTCATTTTTATATCTATTCTAGGAGTTTTCTCAAGAGTTTTTCTTTGTGTTTTTTATTTCCAAACTCTTTATTTCTCACACTTGAGCTTATCTAACTATCCTATCTATAGGATCATTGTTTAGTGAGAAAAGATTTGATTTGTGGTCTTTGAGATCACCAAGTTGTAAACCTTCCATTTATTGTGATATCCCTCTAGTGAGAGGTGATAATATTGGTATCCCTCTTGTGTAGAGGTGATCGTGGAGGTTGTGTTGGAATCCCTCAAGTGTGAGGTGATTGTGGTTGTTTGGCTAAGTGCCTATCCCTCTAAGTGTAGAGGTGATTTGTTTTGTGCCTTGCCTCTAGTGAGAGGTTGTATTTGAGAGAGGAGTTGTGTACTCCCATATTGTATTTACCCAAATTCTCAGTGGAGATTCCCTGTGTGGGAAGTCCTGTGTGGACGAGTTAGAGAAAATCCTTCTGTGTGAAGGCGGGGACGTAAAGCTGTGTGCTCGAACCTCGAAACATACCTTTGTATTTGCGTTTGATCCACTTTCTCTTAACTCTCTCTCATTTATATTGTGCCTTGCATCATTCATATTGTTCATTCATACTTATATGCTTAGTTGTGTTTGTTTGTGTGCCTCACTTGTGTTTAACCAAGAGAGCTTCATATAGCACCTCAACTCTTATTCAGAGGAATTAAGAGGAGTTAGTCCAGAGCCCTTCACCGGGAATTCGGCTACACTCTTTGGTTACACAAAGTGTGTTGCATTAAGTTTTTAATTCCGCATTATTTGTCATAAATTAGCCTTACACATATTCACCTCCTCTAGGTGTACTTTCAATATATATATATATATATATATATATATATATATATATATATATATATATATTATATATATATATATATATATATATATATATATATATATATAATCTCTGATTAAGCTGGGTATTTGTGCCTCATAAAGCATAAAGTATTCACGCCTAAAAGCAGTTCATATTATAAAATCTGTAGTTTTGGGCCTTGCTTGTTTGAGTTCTTAAGTCCTTGGGGTGTTTTCTCAACTGGTGCCCTAAGACCCTTTGGTTTGGGAGCCACCGATTAGAGGCTCGTTATATGGGCAGATTAGAAAGCCTAATAGAACTAAGAAATAATATCACCTAAAATAATATGTATATATATATATATATATATATATAATAAGGCATAAGAGTTAGAGTTAAAGAACCCCGAGTCAAAACTTTACGATCACAAAGGTGCATATGACTTAGGGTAAAGTAATAGACTAAATGAGAAGTACAATTTGACTCCTTACTTTGATTGATAATAATTTTTTGAATAGACTAAGTTTAGAAATGAGAAATTCAGTTTCTTATAACTTATAGATTACTTGAACTCTTACAATAATACTTCAAATATTTTTTCTCCTTCAAAATTTGCTCAATTCATAATCCTTCCCACATCTGACTCAACATATTCCTTTTCTAGAGCATCCAATTGAAGAAGAATCTGAGCTAGAAAAGCGTTTGGAAGTTTTTTGTGAAAGAATGCAAAACATGTTGGACTCCTCATCTCAACCAAAATTTCAAGAGTCCTACTCATCTTTTCCAATCTCATCTATTCAAAATGAACAACCATCAATACTGGACTTGAGTACGGAACCCTTGCGTGAGTCCGAGCAGCAATCGCAAAATCCGATTGACTCACAATTTCACCATAATTTTCAAAATCGACTTCCATACTCATATTTTCAAGAAGAATCAATTGCCAAGAGTATGGAAGACATTATTCCAAATCCAAATTCTGTTACCCAACCTATCAGTAGGTTAGACTCACTTATGAGCGAATTGATCAATGAGAGCGAGGAAAGTCTTCCTTATCAACCTTTGACCGATCCTTATATCCCTAACTCTACTAATTGGACCCAAGAATTATGTCATTTTGGAAATCCAGCTTCAATTTCATCATATCAACCTGAACTTGCCCAACATCACATCCTTGACATTTTGGCAAGTTATCCTTTTCCCAAAATTTAACTTGAGCTTGAAAGTGATCCTGAACCTCAAGTTGGTGATTCCTTTTCACTTTTTGATTCAATAATGGTTCCTGTATCTTTATCAGATTTTTTTCTCTATTCTGGAGTCAACATTGAACCCTGTACCAGTACACCGTGAAATAGAATCACCAATATCTTACGATTACACTTCATTAATGGGAACAGTGTGTGAATATCAATTCTTTGGTTTGGACCGTATTTTTGAACCAATTTTGACTCTCATTGTTGACTCTCGACTTGATTTGAGTCAACTTCCCGAGTCGGTATCGATTTTTGTTCCTGTTCCATTTGAGTATAAATCAATCATCTCTCAAAATCACCCTTAATTGTTGGACAAGAATGTTGAAGAAAATGACTCAATAATTGTTTTTGAAAATTGGAAATTAGGGATAAATTTTTAAATAAGATCATTCAATCAATCATTCTTTTATTGGGTCATGTTAGAGAGGTCATTGGTGGGTTCCTGCAAGATCCACGCTATTTTGATTGGGTAGCAACGCTTGGCCCAATCAGACCACTACCGGAGCCACTACCATGAGGTAATCTTCCTTCCCTCTCCATTTGTTTCATGTACATACATATTAACGATGCATTGCGGACAATGCATGAGATAAGTGTGGGGGAGGGTTTACTAACATAGTTAGTTTTATATTTTCTTTCTTTTACACTTCTTTTTAAATAAAAAATTTCTTTTTTATAAAAACTCTTTTCTTTTCTTTTTACAAAACTTTTTGAATTAAGAGAAATAGTTTTGATCCATTTTTAAGAAAATTAAGATTATCTTAGGAATTAGGAAGACCTAAAATTATGAAATTTTAAACCGAGTCAAAATAATAGATCTTGTTTAAATTTTAGGATAAGAAAGTAAAATTGAAAAGATAATTTGATCTTGAATTTTTTTGCCTTAGATTTATGCACTCCACGCTTACACAATTTTTGGGATTGAAACAAAGACTGAAAATGCCATTAAAAATATATATATATAATTATAATGATAATAAAAACCACTTATTAAAGTTGGGTAATTATGCCTCAAGAAGCATGATTATTCATACCTAAAATGGTGGATAAAAAAGATAAATAATCCCCTTTAGTTTTGTGGCCTTGTTTACTCGAGTCCTTAAGTCTGAGGGATGTTTTCTCATCTTGTGCCCTAAGACCATCTGGTTTGAGAGTCACCAGCTAAAGGCTCACTACCCGGGTAAATAACAAAGCCTAAGAAAACTAAGGGAAGGAAAAAAAAGAAGAAGAAAATAGATATATAATATATATAATAATATAAATAAATGGCATGAAAGTTAGAGTTGATATCCCAAAAACCTTCACTGTTCACAAAGTACATATTTTTCTAAGAGTTTTATGAAAGATCAAAAAGTCAATTCAATTTTAAATTCTTATATTTAATTTATAACAAGATTTTTTTTGCATTTTGGCTTAATTTAAGATAGAACAATTTCTGGTTAATCTCTGACCTTGGATCACTGATATTTTCACAAAAATACTTCAACACTTTTCTCTATTTCAAAAATGCATTTTTAAAATACTAACATTTGATTTTTTTCTTTATGGATTTTGTGGGTGTAATCTGCTGAAAACCCTCAGGAGACAAAACTCCTCCTCTAGGGGAAACTTAGAGGTTTAACGGCTTGTTGTACATGCTCAGTGAAATCGCGTCACCTGCGAAAGTGGTGTAATAATTTTCTTAGTTTTTTGTTTTGCTCGGGACGAGCAAAAGATAAGTGTGGGGGTGTGATTAGTCTCTGATCTTGCATAATTTTTCTCACATTCTCATATTTATTTAATATAAAATTCTGCTAATAAGGCTTTGCTTGCTTAATTCTAGGTCCATGGTGTGCAATGAAGAAGAAGACCCTAAATCATCATTTAATTGGTGATTAGAAGCCTATATCATAGCCATTGACCTAGAAGAGCTGATTCGTCAAAACCAGGGGCCTAAAACCAGAAACCGAGAGCAGAAGCTGACAGGGGACAGACGGGATCGCGCGCAGCTCGAAGCGCCGCGCGCGCGACGCCAGTAAGGCCGCGGCCGCGTTTTGGGCCAGAGGTTGTCCCCTGGCCCCCTCTTCCATGGTGCCTATGAAAACCCCCATGGGTTCTTCAGTTAGAAGATATGCAGAGTTTTAGGAGTAGTTTTCATTCCATGTTGTAGTTTAGTTTAGGTTAGTTCCTCTTTCTCCATTGTATTTTCCATTTTATAGATCTTGTAATAGGGAGAGAGAGTGGTACATGCTTGGAATGCAAGAGTGCTTGTAATAGAATATGACAATCTATGAAAGGTGCTCTCTTTACCTCTCTATGTTTTCTTCTCTCTAATCTCTTTTACATGTTTAGCTGGTCTTTTCTCTCATGGCAACTAACTACTAACCACCAACTAGTCTAACTTCTTATTTGATAATCCACATGAATCTAATAGCCTCTACTTGGCCTTTCTCTTGCAAGAGCCATTGATGGCTCATGATGATGGATCTAACACTCTAACTTCCTAACCACTAACAAGCTAACATTACTTTATTTCATGCTTGCTTTTATCGGGTTTTGATGATTTAAGTGTAGCTTGTACTTGTTTGTTGAGTTGGGTTGTGATGAGTTACATATGGGCCATGCTTTCTATCGCTCTTGAACCAAGGACTAGTGATGGCCAATAATACATGTGAGGCAACTATCACTAAGAGGTTAGCATATTAGTGGAGTCATAGTAGTTAGTAGCCGTGAGTCTTCTTTCTTTTTCACTTTGTTTTAGACATACAAACAAAACCACAAAATACATTCTTTTCTATGTTCCCACTTCTTCGTGTTTCACCGTACACTTCTCTTTTCATTCTTTCTTTTCTTTTCTTTTGATTCTTTAAAACTTTAAAGAACTTTTTAACAAACACGTGAATCAACCGGTAAATCTTCTATCGCCTCCCGTCCTTGTGGATTCAACTCGTTTTAGCCTCTATGCTATAATGGAAGTATCGAGGAAGCCAAAGCACACACACTTTAAATATCGATTTCAAAACATACACTTTTGTGTGCGGTTATCCCCGATCACATGGCAGTGAAGTAGGGAAGGCGGTGGAGGAGAGGGCTCAGTCATGGTGGTAGGTTTCAGCGACATCGGACGCGAAGAGGAGATGGAGGGGGTGGTGTGCGGTCGATGATGTGGAGATGGTCCGGTGGTGCTCAGAGGTTAATGTAATATCCCCTAACTAATAATATTGTATTTCTATTTTTATTAATTTATATGGGATTTACTTATCATTATTCTTATTGATTAATCTATTTTATATAATTATATAAATACATGTATATATATACATAGGTATAATAGATATATGCTCATGATATAAGTTATTGTTATTATTAATATTAGTATTGTTTTGTTATGTATTTATATAAGCCCTTCCTTTTCCACTTCCCACATATTTTTCCCTTTTATTTTGTTTTCATTTAGGCCCAAGCCTAACCTTAGCCCATCTCTTCTCTTTTCTTATTTTTCTCTCATTTTCTTTAGCCCTAACTTGAGAGCCTAATACACATTCCTATTCCCTAAACCAATAACCCATCAACCCATTACCCTTTAACCCAATCACTCTCTATATAATCCAATCATTAATTCCTAATCCAAACCCTAATCTTATTCCCTCTACTGGTTCCTACAGTCGTCGCCTCCTTCTCCTCTTGCTTGTGCTACACGGCCTACACCGATACCCGGATACCTCCATCTCCATGACTTGACTATGCTCCAACCCCGGACTCCCTCTCCATCTGAGCACATGGACCACCACGCCACCTCTAACACCAACATCACCCGAGCCATCCTCTCTCCATGTCTCAGCCTGCATCCCCTCCATGGCGACGACAGCATGAGGTTTTTAGGTTTTTATTTATTTTTAAAATTTTTCATTGGCTGGAACTTGCGCCATTGGTGCAGAGCTTTTGAATTTTGGAAATTTGATAATTAATCTTTATTGGTGCTTCAATAGTGCGAGATATGATGATTTGCTTATGGACTTTAATTTAATTTACTTTGTTTTGACTGCTCTTTCATTAGTATGGTGTCCTTCTATCTTCGGACAAGTCGAGTTCACCCGCGACCTCTCCGATCTCCTCCGCGGCAGCCCGATCTCCTTCACGAGAACTTTGGCGAGCCGCCGACTGATCGGCAAAAAGCAAGCACAAAATAAGTAAAGGATTGTGGATCGATGTTACTGCTTTTGCGATTCTTCCGTACTAGCAAAGTGGCTATACGGGTCGTATCCACAAGGAGGGAGAGCAATGAAAGCTTGATGCGGCTTCTTTGTTCAAGAAAAGAGAAAGTTCTTTGTTTCAAATAAAGAATTTGAAAATGAAAACAAATTGGTTTCAAGAACTGTTTAGAATGGTTTGGTGGTTTGTAAAATAATTTTTCTAGATGGTAAAAATGCATGGCTAATTTTCTACTAAGTGCTCCAACTAATCCCTAACTTCTTGAAGATGTAGCCTCACGATGGATCATAGGCAAGCATAACCTTTATGCATAGGAACTATTCACGTTGGGATCGAATGAAAGTCCTTCCTTTTACTTATCTTCACACAGCAAAACTTGGACATTTCCTTATCAAGATCCAATAGAAGGTGAGAATAAGGGAAGAAACAAGTGCACTAATGGAATCGACAAAGCTAAAAGGAAAAGCTCTAACTTATAAAATCAAATAAAGTATACAATCCATAGATCATCAAAACCCGTTAAGCATTAAATATAAGAAAGTGAATACTTGTGTGTAAGTTAGAGTTAGAACCCTCGTCTTAAGATATCATAGCTCTCGTTTGCACAAGGCTTATTTAACACTATTGACTCATTTGGGTTTATCAATCAAGTTGTTAGAGATTAGTGGGTTAGTAGTTAGTTAGCCATACAATAAGAGAGTCAGTTAGACATGGTAGTAAAAGAAACAACAAAGGAGAAGAAGTAAAGGGAAAGAGTAACACTCTAAAACAAAGTGGTGAGCAAATGAAACACCAAGTAAATGAAAAGAAGAAAGAGAAGTAGTTACTTGTATAAGTTTGTCACCTCTAAATACAACTTTTACACACTCTCTCTCTTTCACTCTAATGGCTAAACTAAAACTAGAAGAAGAAAGAAACAAAACAGCTACAACTCCTAGAAACAAAATAAAAACTACTCTTCAAACTCTGGATATCTTCTCTGTAGAACACCAAGAGGGGTATTTATAGGCATCAGGGGAAAGGGGGCCAGGGGACAACCCCTGGTCCAAAGCACGGGCACGGCCGCACCTGTACGGCCGCGAAAACGCGGCCATAGCCGCGTTTTCGTGGCGCCGCCTATCGCGTGTTGTCGCGTCTGTCCCCTGTCAGCTGGATTTCCTGGTTTCTAGTTTTGGATGCCCGGTTTTGAAGAATCAGCTCTCCAAATCAATGGCTATATTATAGGCCTTTAATCACCCATTAAATGGTGGTTTAAGGTCTTCTTCTCCATTTCACACCATGGACCTAGAAACATACAAGAAAGGTATTATTAACAGAATTTAATATGAAATAAATGTGAAGATGTGGTATGAAATATGCAGTTTTAGAGACTAATCACACCCCACACTTATCTTTTGCTCGTTCTGAGCAAAACAAAAAATTAAAAGAATTATTACACCACTTTCGCAGGTGACGCGATTGCACTGAGCATGTGCAACAAGCCGTTAAACCTCTAGGTTTTCCCTAGAGGAGGAGTTTTGTCTCCTGAGGGTTTTTAGCGTATTACACCCATAAAATTCATAAAGAAAGAAATCAAATGTCAGTATTTTGAAAACGCATTTTGAAATAGAGAAAAGTGTTGAAGTATTTTTGTGAAAATATAAGTTATCCAAGGTCAGATGTTAATCAGAAATTGTTCTTCCTTAAAC
Source organism: Agave tequilana (assembly GCA_038442645.1). Classification (NCBI taxonomy): domain Eukaryota; kingdom Viridiplantae; phylum Streptophyta; class Magnoliopsida; order Asparagales; family Asparagaceae; genus Agave; species Agave tequilana. Next base: position 76,136 of record JAVJIF010012577.1, on the reverse strand, counting down.
TAAGTCGAAATACAAAATCTTGTTATAAATTAAATGTAAGAATTTAAATTGAATTGATTCTTTGATCTTTCATAAAGCCGTTAGATCATATGCACTTTGTGAACGGCGAAGATTTTTGGGATCTTGACTCTAACTTTCATGCCATTATTTTTTATTATTTTTTCCTTCCCTTAGTTTTCTTAGGCTTTCTAGCTTACCCGGGTAGTGAGCCTTTAGCCGTTTACTCCTAAACCAGATAGTTTTAGGGCACCAGATGAGAAAACATCCCTCGGACTTAAGGAGTCGAGTAAACAAGGCCACAAAACTAAAGGGGATTATTTTATTTTTTTGTCCACCGTTTTAAGTCTGAATAATCATGCTTCCTGAGGCATAATTACCCAACTTCAATAAGTGATTTTAACATTATTATTATATATATATATATATATGACATTTTCAGTCTTTGTTTCAATCCTAAAAATTGTGTAAGTGTGAAGTGCATAAATCTAAGGCAAAAAATTCGAGATCAAATTATTTTTCCAATCTTACTTTCTTATCCTAAAATTTAAACAAGCTCTATTATTTTGACTCGGTTTAAAATTTCATAATTTAGGTCTTCCTAATTCCAAAGATAATCTTAATCTTCTTAAAAATAAATCAAAACTATTTACCTTGTTTCAAAAAGTTTTGTAAAAAGAAAAGAAAAGAGTTTCTATACAAATTTTTTTTTTAAAATTAAAAAGAAGTGCAAAAGAAAGAAAATGTAAAACTAACTATATTAGTAAACCCTCCCCCTCACTTATCTCATGCATTGTCCTCAATGCATCGTGAATGTGTATATACATGAAACAAATGAGAAGGGAAGAAAAATTACCTCATGGTGGTGGTTCTAGTGGTGGTCTGATTGGGCCAAGCGTTGCCACCCAATCAAAATAATGTGGATCTTGTAGAAATCCACCAGTGAACTCTCTAATACGACCCAGTAAAATATTGGAGAACTGTATCATCTTATTGAAAAAATTACCCCCATCCAATTTTCAATTTTTAAAAATAATTACTGAATCATTTTCTTCAACATTCTTGTCCAACAATGAAGTGTGATTCTGGGAGATGATTGATTTGGACTCAAATGGAACAGGAATAAAAACTGATACAGACTCAGGAATTTGACTCAGATCAAGTCAAGATTCAAAAGGGGGAGTGGAAATTGGTTCAAAAATGGGGTCTAAACTAAAGAATTGATGTTCACACACTTTCCCATCAATAAAGTGTGATCATAAGATATTGGTGATTCGATTTCACAGTGCACTGGTACAGGATTCAATGTTGACTCCGGAATAGAGAAAAAAATCTGGTAAAGATACCGGGGTCATTACTGAATCAAAAAGTGAAATGCAATTACTAACATGAGGTTCGGGATCACATTCAGGTTCAATTTCAATTTCAGGAAAGGGCTAACTTGCCAGAATGTCCAGGCGACTTTCATAACTTGGAGTTTGATCAAGTTCAAATGTGCCTTCTGAAATTGAATCTTGGTTTCTAAAATAACATGATTCTTGGGTCCAATCGGTAGAGTTAGGGATATAAGAATTGGTCAACGGTTGACAAGAAAGACTTTCCTCGCTCTCACTGATCAAATCGCTCATTATTGAGTCTAACCTACTGATAGGCAAAGTAACAGAATTTTGAGTCTGAATCATATCTTCCATACTTTTTGCAAATGGTTCTTCTTGAAAAGGTGAGTAAGGAAGTTGATTTTAGAAATTGTGGTGAAATTATGAGTCCATTGGATTTTGCGATTGTTGCTCGGACTCACGCAGGGGTTCCATACTCAAGTCCAGTATTGATGGTTGTTCATTTTGAATCGGTGAGACTGGAAAAAATGAGTAGGACTCTTGAAATTTTGGTTGAGATGATGAGTCCAACGTATTTTGAAATCGTTGCACTTTTTCACAAAAGACTTCAAAACGCTTTTCTAGCTCAGATTCTTCTTCAATTGGATGTTCTAGAAAAGGAGGATATGGAGTTTGATGTGGGAAGGATTGTGAATTGAGCAAATTTTGAATTTGTTGTTGGGACTCAAGCATGGCTTCCATTCTCCTTTTCAAATTGGATTTTTCTTCGGTTGGTGGAATAGGAAAGGAGGATATGGATCCAAATCGGGAATGAAAATTGTGGACAAGGTGGTTGAAAATTTGACTCAGGGGAGGTGAATCCCCATAAACTCTGTGAAGAGTTGAAATTATTTTGAAAATTATAGTCATAAGATTGGGGATACAGGTCATATTGAGTCGGATAATCCCAACCTGACATATATGGTTGGTTCATGTTGTACATAGCCGGGTCAGAGTTATCCGAGTCAAATGAGATCGGGGTGAAATACAGATTCATATTATGATTGAAAAAATTATTATTGTTAAAATCCATTTCACAATTTACAAAAAAAAAAAAGCAAACAAACAAAGAAAGAAAGAAAAAGAAAATAAGCCTATGCTAGGGTTGACTTAGACCTAGACGAGTCCTAACTGGTTAGACTGCCCACGGGGGGTATATTGTCGGAATCTGACCATGAGTTAATCGGCCAGGTAGGGGAAAGATCAGTGGGAGGTATCAGTGCCGGAGCAACGGGCCTAATTATGCCAAACCACTATTCTTTGAGGTTTCGCCTCTCAATCCTCAAGCTTAGACACCGATTTGACAAGAGTCAACTTCTAATAACTTTTCCCTTAGGTCAATCTCCTAAATGAGTCTGAGATGTCCCTCGGGGCCAACGTCTAGCAAATTTTATTTAGGCTTGGGTTGTGTGAGTGAGGAGGTGATTTTTGGGCTAAGGGAGGGTAATAACTCCCCACCTTATGTTATATTGGGTGTTGCCCTTAAGTTCAATTTGTGCAAGTGTGTAATATAGATAAGAATGAACACAAAAAAGCGAGTAAATCACTGAAGTATTTGTCCTAACTATATGCAATGCAATATGTACACCTCCGTCAAGATCACAACAACACAAAAACAAAATACAGTATATTGGAATGAAAGTTGACACGTGCCTAGATGCAAATGTTTAAATCGTTTTAAAGCATCCAATTTTGTATTTTAGTTCTTAAGTTATTATAGTGCACAGGTAACAAATATTAGCAAAAGAATATAATAATATACAAGAATTTACCCAACCACACAAGAGTGTGGACTTCTGCAATACTAAAATTTTGACCTGCACAAAAAAACAAAGAAAAAAAGTTAACAAAAATGTGAAATCAAACCGTTCCCATCCCCGACAACGGCGCCAAAATTTGATTGGCAAGAAGCAAGCACAAAAATAAGTAAAGAAATGTGAGTCAATGTTACTACTTTTACGATTCTTTTGTACTAGCAAAGTGGCTATACGGGTCGTATCCACAAGGAGGGAGAGCAATGAAAGCTTGATGCGGCTTTTTTGTTCAAGAAAAGAGAAAGTTCTTTGTTTCAAATAAAGAATTTGAAAAATGAAAACAAGTTGGTTTCAAGAATTGTTTAGAATGGTTTGGTGGTTTGTAAAAATAATTTTTCTAGATGGTAAAAACGCATGGCTAACTTTCTACTATGTGCTCCCACTAATCCCTAACTTCTTGAAGATGTAGCCTCACAATGGATCATAGGCAAATATAACCTTTATGCATAGGAAATATTCACGTTGGGACCGAATGAAAGTCCTTCCTTTAACTTATCTTCACACCGCAAAACTTGGACATTCCCTTATCAAGATCCAATAGAAGATGAGAATAAGGGAAGAAACAAGTGCACTAATAGAATCGGCAAAGTTAAAAGGAAAATCTCTAACTTATAAAATCAAATAAAGTATACAATCCATAGATCATCAAAAACTGTTAAGTATGAAATATAAAAAAGTGAATACTTGTGTGTAAGTTAGAGTTAGAATCCCTCGTCTTAAGATATCATAGCTCTTGTTTGCACAAGGCTTATTTGACACTATTGACTAATTTAAGTTTATCAATCAAGTTGTTAGAGATTAGTGGGTTAGTAGCTAGTTAGCCATTCAATAAGAGAGTTAGTTAGACATGGTAGTAAAAGAAACAACAAAGGAGAAGAAGTAAAGGGAAAGAGTAACACTCTAAAACAAAGTGGTAGAAGCAAATGAAACGCCAAGTAAATGAAAAGAAGAAAGAGAAGTAGTTACTTGTATAAGCTTGTCACCTCCAAATACTCATTCTAATGGCTAAACTAAAACTAGAAGAAGAAAGAAACAAAACAACTATAACTCCTAGAAACAAAATAACAACTACTCTTCAAACTCTGGATATCTTCTCTGTAGAACACCAAGAGGGGTATTTATAGGCATCAGGGGAAAGGGGGCCAGGGGGACAACCCCTGGCCCAAAGCACAAAACGCGGCAATAGCCACGCTTTCGCGGCTCTTCTAGAGCCGCGTTTTCACGGCTCGCCGCCTGCGCGCGCTGTCGCGTCTGTCCCCTGTCAACTGGATGTCCCGATTTCTGATTTTGGACCCCTGATTTTGACGAATCAGCTCTCCAAAGTAAATGATTATATTATAGGCCTTTAATCACCCATTAAATAGTGATTTTTGGTCCTCTTCTTCATTGCACACCATGGACCTAAAAACATATAAGAGAGGTATTATTAGCAGAATTTAATATGAAATAAATGTGAAGATGTGGTATGAAATATGCAGTTCTAGAGACTAATCACCGACCCCCTCCGTGCCCTATGATTTCTGTCGTTGAGGCCGCGACCTCTGCCTTCACCACCATGGCCGAGCTCTCCCTCTCTTTCCCCTCACGGGTTCATTTTTTATCTCCCTCTCTGTATATATATAATATGTGTACACATTGTTTGTGTAAGTGTGGGTAATTATGTGTGTTATAATTTTGATGTGTGCTTGATTATGTGTATTATGTCTAAGGGTTTGTTATATAATTATTTACATCTGTGAATTAGTGTGGGTGTTAATGTGTGTGTGTGTGTGTGTGAATATGTATGTGCGGGAGTGATGTCTGTGTATTAAAGCGTGCATGGGTGTTAAATGTGTGTTTATAATTATATGCAAATGTTGTATTGAAATGTGTGTGAGTGTGTGAGTGTGCATGCATGTATTATGAAAGTGTATGCATGTATTTATATTATGTATGTATGTGTAAGTGTATGTATGATTATAAGTGTGTGAGTATTGTGTATGCTTGGGTGTATTCATGATTAGGTGTATGTGTATACCTGTATGTCGGTGCGTGAATGTATGTGTGTGAGTTCATGTGTGTTTGATTGTGTGTTGCAGCGATTATGAACTTGTTCGTGCAATCAGAACCAGTAACAGGAGATTCGGACCCGATTCGAATTCATTTGCTGCGGGCCCGATAGCCAGGCGATTCGAAGACTGACTTATAAGATGATCTGGAGATCCATACTGGTTCGTGCAGTAAAGACCAGATGGTGAATCAGATCCAAAACCGCGTCATTTTATGTCAGTATTTGTTCTCATGTCTTTTCCTTATTTACTATTTCAAGTAGGTGTTCATGTATCTATTTGTATCATTTCATATGACCATTTGTTATATTTTACCAGTATAATTACCCGTATCACTTCATGAGACATAGCGAGTGTTTATTTTTACATTATTGTTGTTATCTCCTATTTAATTATTATCATGTTCTGATATTGTTTTTACTTGTTAATTACTGTTCATTACCATGATCACTTCAATGATACCTACATCTGAGTAGTAGTGTTTGAGACTGAATTATACGTAATAAATTATAGACTGAATATTGAGTTAGTTATTCAGTAGTTAATACTTGAACCTATTAATGGATTTAATTGGAATAAAGTTGACTTGAGGTTGGGACAGATCGAACTAGCGGAATAGTAAACCTTAAAGATGTATAGTGGATTATTAGACTTGTATTTTCATACCGAGGGAGAGTTTAGATAGACTACAGATGATAGATCATTATATGTTTATTGAATTGTTGTCTTATCACTGAGATATTTTTGTCCTATCATTTTATATATAGATTGTTTACCATTTCAGATTTAGGATTATTTGTGTTATACCTTAGACTGTGACTTGACTTGATATCGTGATTGATCTAGTTCGTGTTTGTGAATGAGTGGTACATTTTATGTTAAGTATTTATGAGAAAATTATTTGGTGATTATTTAGATATGAATCCATTTTATATTGAGGACTGATAAAATAGGATGCTACTTTACTAGAAGACTGGATTTTGGACTTGGAGCATCAGTAGTCTCAATTGGACTGGAGTTGACTTCGGGTTGAGAAAGATGTGTTTGATTGGATTGGTCAGAATTAGTGGTTTAGACATGTGTACAATTAGATTGTTACCTCAGTATATGGACCTTGTGATTGACCTTTATAGAAGTGAGAGTGTGTGATGATCTTAATTGATGATTCTTAATGTTATTTGATAGTGAGTATAGCTGACTGTTTATATTGGGACTCTGATATATTGGTGACTAGAGGATGGATATAGTAGTAATATAAATACTGGAGTAAATCAATAAGAAAGAGAGAACTGATTATTGGTTTATTGGACTTGTGGTTTACTGTGTTAGATTACCTTGATGATAGAATCAGTGCTCGATGTTTGCAGTAATTGTAGAGAGATTATGAGTTGATGGATCATTTTACTGTTATATCCCAGAGCATATGGATGAAATTGTATATGACTAGACAGTACATGACATGTTATATGAGTATAATTCATGTTACTGAAAGTTCTGAGAAAGTATTGTTAAATCATAACATCATGTACAGTTCTATAGTTCATCATATACACGGTTACCGATACTATTTACTGTTACTGTTACTGTTCACCGTGTATACGATTACTGTTATTGTGCTGTTACCGTCACTGTGTCGTCTCAGTATTCTAGGTTACATGGATATTGATTGTTTTAACTGAATTAAATAATAATGTAAATGGATAACTTACACTGGGATTAGGAAAATTAACGGAGGAGACAGCGTCTTTATTTTGGGTAGACCTAGGATACAGGTTGGGCAGTCGACTTACGGTTACACTGCGGGATTACAGGGGATGACTGACATCCCATCTGTTAATTGTTCCACAGTGATAACTGTAAGTACTGTTACTTTTACTGACTACCTAGCAGTAGAGCCTGATTCAGCGCCAGGCATCTGGGCTGTGGTCCCGGATATGTACGAGACCCACCTAAAGCATGAACAATGTCTCCAACCAATCAATTTCAACAACTTAAGACCCCCGATTGACACGTGTAGTAAGCGTGTATGGGATGCATCTATTATAGTGGAAATTGGTGTTCGCTGACATAATTAATAATGATAAACTGTTATTATGCATTGTAATTGACTGTATTCACCTGACTGTACTCATATAAGATATGATAGACATTTGATACATGTATGCTATGTGGACACCCAGTGATACACATGATATGATTGGACATCTAGTTTTGTTACTCACTACCTTATTTACTGCCTATTTATGTTCTGCATATTATTTAAGTCTTATTTCAGTATATATTATATTCATATGCTCCCACTGATATGCACGTGTACATTCTCTTTTATTCTTACATATTCACTAGGAGTTTTGAATTTACGTATCTAGATCGGTGGCTGTTTATGGCTGATCAAGTATTTGGAGACGATCACATGCATCTTGAGGAACCTGGAGTTTTCTCTATATTGATTATTGGTACTCTTGCTTAACCCTTATCTCTGTTAATGTTATATTGTCTATATATATATATCACTTTCAGTTATGATTCCATTCCTTATTTATATGATATCATGTGTGAATATTTATATATGTGTATTGCAGTGATATTGATTCATTATAAATTTCTATATAGCTCATTCAGGTTATTTTAGGCTTAGCGTGTACACATGAGGTATTCTCCTTGCGGTTATACGTCACCGACTCTCGTCGCGACTCTGTTTCTACGTATTTTGGGAAGCGAGGCGTGACAGTTGTTGTGGGCTATCGGGGGTGTTTCGGTGAGGTGGATGAGTGCCCCGAGGGTGATGCATGGATGGGCTCATAGAGGAGGCCATGGGTGCTGCTCACGAAGAATTCGGTCTAGGCTTGGGTTACAAGCATGGAGAGAGGGAGGAGTGCAAACATACACATACATATTCGAATACACCCACACACTACCACGCACATATACACACACAAGGGGAAAGAAAGATGTTTAGAGAGAGAAATAAAGAGGGAGGGAAGGAAACACACACGCACCTAATATACATGCACACTCATACCCATGTATTTACTCTCACATCCACTTAAGATAATACCCACACATAACACACACACACACACACACACACACACACACACATATATATATATATGTGTATGTGTGTGTGTGTGTGTGTGTATATATATATACATATATATATATATATATATATATATATATATATATATATATATATATATATATATATATATATATATATATATATATATATAAGTGCACACATTCACATCCACAAGTAAACACATGGAGAGAGAGATTGAGAACTCACGCATGCATGGAGGTGGACGGAGCTTGGCACCATGGCACAACGAAGGATCTCAGAGGTGTTGCTTATGCTCCGGTGAGTTAGCGGACGGACTGATGAGAGAAGAAGGAGGCACGGCTGTGTGGAGTTGGCGTATAAGAGGAAAGCAGACTGCTTGGGGCTAGAGGAGAAGTGGTGGAGGTCATGCACATTGCTTGCGTGTGGGGATATCTTTGAAGAGGAGGAGGCACGGAGGTGCTCGAGGGGGAAATGGTTGCGGCTACAAGGGGGTCGCGTCATGGAGGAGAAGGAGGAGGTCTTGGCCGGTGCATGACCATGCGGAGATCAGGTTCAGGTGCCAGACCCAGAGGAGAGAGGGGTTCGGCCATGCGGCCGAGAGGAGGAGCATGGTGGCACGTAGGTGGAGATCAGGTCGTGTGTTGCAGGGTTCGCCGACAGCGCTCGACGAAGGTGGAGGAAAAATGGTGGAGTAGCTTGGCCATGGGTGTTACCGTGCATGGCCGGGAGTATGTGACGACGGCGGGCTTGAGGCTTGGAAGAGGAAGGAGAAGGATGTGGTAGGGGCTGCGGGTGGTGCGGTGATGCCACGGGGGAGAGCACGGTGATGATGTTGGAGATGCAAGGAAGAAGAGAAGGAGATATAGAGGATAGAGTTGTTGCTGGCTGTGTAGGGGAGAAGAGAATGAGATGATTGGTAGGATTAGGATTAGATAGATTTAGGATTACTTAGGATTTTATTTGATTGTTAGGATTAGGATTATGTATAAGGGAGGTGGTTAGTGGGTAATGAATTTGGTTAGGCTTTAGGAAAAAGAAATAGGAATAAGTGGAAGTGGGCTAGGGTCTCTTGGACTTAGGAAAAAGAAATAAGTGAATGAGAAAAAGAAAAGAAAATAGAAAGGAGAAGATGATAAGATGATATATATATATATATATATATATATATATATATATATATATATATATATATATAATGGAGTTGGTTTTTGAGCTTTGGAGTTGGGCTGGGTTTGCCTCAATTAAAAGAAAATAGAAGGAAGTGGGATCATGACTTGGGCTCGGGAAAAAAAAGCTAAGAAATGAACATAAAATGAAAATGAAAATGAAAATGAGGGAAATAATGGAAAATGGGTTTAAGAAAAAAATAATAATAGTGATAATGGTAATAACAATGTATAAAATACAATACATACATTAAATCATGTATTACTAATTAGGGATGTTACAACTATTTGTATCTTTTTAGTTTCTTTACGGAATGTTTCCATTCTTTCTCAATGCTAACTGCCACCCTAACAATATAGAATTTATGTTCTTGAATTCATCTACTTTCTATGTTTAGACAAGAAACATGAAAGCATATTCCAAATGGATCAAGAGTTTGTAGTGATCATGTAGTTTATGAAATTATGATTCTTCATGATATAGTGTGCCCTTTTGATATGCAAAGTATGCGGTTGTAGGAAAATCTGGATGTTTTAATTTTTTTGCATTACATGTTGCGCATTGGATTAACTAGCAGGTTTTTTTTTTGAAATAGTAACTGGCAGGATTATGAATTCATGTGTACGAAAATGTTTCTTGATGCATAAGTTCATCAAGATTCAGCAAACATTATACGCGATGACATAAAATGGATCCTTTTGTTAAATTGGATATGCACATTATTTAGAATAAGTTGTTTTGCAAGAGGGTGGGAAAGTGTTGTGTGATACTTGGTGCATATATGTGTATTAGTTATGCTGAATTTATTTGTACAATAAATTATTGAATTTAAATTTTTTTATTGCATCATCAAAGTAAACATGATAAATTTAGTCACATAGATTGTATTAATTTGGTTAATTCACAATTAATTAAATATTTTCAGAATTGTACCTAGGTTATTGAAATGTTGTACAACTCCCAAAGTACAGTGTACCATGCACGCTCAACAGTTAAGCAGGATGGAATACTAAGATTATTTGTTGACGCAAATAGTACCTAATGAACAAAAATGTTATATGTATTTGTAATTTAATAATTACAATTTAATAGTTTCAAAAGATAGATTATATTACCAGATTTTTTTTTTTTTTTTTTTTTGGCACGTGCTAACACGGGCAATAAAAATTGAACTGATTTGAAGTCACTAGCCACAATGAATGAGTTGCTTCTCCCATGGGCTATATAATATAGCTTATCCTGTATATATCCCTTGCATTTCGAGCAAAAAATCCAGCCAAAATCAGTAAAGAGATGCTTTCGCATGAACCTATAAACCAGCTCAAACATTTCATAATTTTATTACATAAATAGTCAGTAAATTACAAGCAGTAAACAAACACCACACTCATGCTCACAAGCTAGTTTCATTTTGTCATCCATAACGTTATATGAATGGATTCAAAGAAAAGATACTTCTGCTTGTGACTATACAATAAGCCAGCTCAAACATTTTATTACATAAAAAATATAATGAATTACAAGGAAGTCTAGCAGTAAGCAAACACCACAATCATCCTCACAAACCCTCCAGCTCTTTCACGGTTCTCATCCATAACATTAAATGGAATGGATTCTGCCCCTCAAACAAACAAGAAGAATGTGTTGCACATCAAGCAGCAAGGCAGTAATAGGGCTGGCAAGGAGGTAGGCTTCAGCAGCCTTGATCTCAGCAATCATCCTCATCGGTAACCACAAGCCCGGGGACAGTCCTTTATGATACCTCCATCTATTAACAAAACAGCCAGCACTGTTACACTTGATGGTTCAGACTTGAAATGAGTAGTGGTTGGTTCAAGCCTAGTCCCCAGATCACCACTTTCTACTACGCTGCTATTGCTCTCAAACTCGTCAGTCTACGAAGTCCAAGTGTATTGCCCAAGTGTATTGGTAAGTAATCCTGCTCTCAAACTTGTCAGTCTATGAAGTACAAGGGCATTCCTGCACATAACAAACTGATATTGGTAAGTAATAACACTAATTCAATCTGCAAATTAATCCTTTTCCAGTTTTATAAAATAAAATGGGCATACATGACATAATTATATAAAGTCATAGGGTTACCTGGGGTGAGAATGAGCAGCCCAAATAGTTCCTGCACCAACCTCTATTGCAAGAACGCTAGCGCTTGCTACATTATCCATACTTCAGTATGAGTTTTGGAGTGAGGTTGTGCCAGTTGATCTCAACAGCCTTAAAAACAGCCAAGCAACAGAGACTGGCGACTGAATCTCCTCGATAGTAGTGCCTGATCTCATGTTTTCAAAATTAACTTTACTAGCCAGACTGGACTAACTCTAATGTCTTTGTGTGTGCAAGAGATGTTGTATTGATCGAATCTTGATGGAAGATGGTGAGGTATTGATGAGCATATGTAGCAATGGTGCATGGTTGTTGGCCAAAATATATATTCTCATGAACCATAGCATAAGTTAAAACAATAAAGATTTGAATGGGAGAGTAACTTGTGATTTGCATTGCATCGGATAATTAAGGAGATAACAAAATTCTGTAATAATAAGTTAACAACAACATACAGATCTAAATGATAGTGTCAGTGTGCAAACTCCAAATTAAAGAAACTTAAATTAGTTAATGAAACAAATTAACACATGGTAGTGTGAGATGCTACAGAAGAACCTTAATTATTCCCAAGTAACATCCTTTGTGCTACTTTTTCTAATTAAGTTCAACTTGCAAATGTGTGAAAATTGAATCTGGTGTTTAGACTTCTAGAAATTCACACCAGTAAAACACGCAAAATCACATGTGGAAGACTCTTATGGGTCAAATCTGTCAAGGATGTCCGCATCCCTATGTGACTGACATATAGGAATGTTCCATCTGGGATTTATGCCAATGGATCAATATCATGGGTGCATTCCCAGCGGAAAAAACAAAAGGAATGTGACTAAAAAATTAGTTGGATTTTGCAGCCTGATCTTGTTAGAAACTAATATGAAATTTATTTTTAACATAATAATATAAATAAAATAAGAAATATATGAGTTTCATAGGATTTGGGGTGCAAGGGTGTCTATTCGATCCTTTCAGGACCTGTTTGTGCCTTAGCACGCACAGCCAAGCCAGGGAGTTTCTGTTTGGTGAAATACTGCAAAAATCAGTGTTCCTCCATGTCAAGCTCGAATGCATAAAGAAGTTTACCCAAGTAATAGCTTTTGAATATGCTCTTAAATCATGAGCAACCTTACAAAACCACCATAAAACAAAAGAGTAATTATTTTGGATGGGAGAATTAATTTATGTTCTGATTTTCTAAGTATTTTCCTTGAGAATGATTCCACTTATTTAATAGAAGAGGCATCATAGCTCTGGTAAGTATTAGAGTTGGCTGATATTTCAAACCTGGCACATCACTACATCAGTTGTCCCTTGATATTTTGTCTATGAAAAATAAAAGTGACACTAGAAACACGTGCTAACGTTTTTTGGTAACACGTATCAAAATCGAACATGCCCTCTTATTGGTTGACCGACACGTAAAAGATGTAAACACTCTAAATTACATACATACACACATAATATATGTGTATGTATGTATGTGCATACAGTATGCAGTCATATAGTCATATGTATCTTTTTATTTATTATTATTATTTTTTTTTTTTTTTTTTGTGTGTGTGTGTACACAAACATAATACCCATCTGTGTCAGTTTGCCGTTGGATAAAATTTTGCCTCGCAGAGCAGTCAATAAACATGTAGCTCATCTTTGAACAATTTCCTGTAAACCAAATAAGTTTGTAGAATTCCCAAGTTGTATAGAAAGCAAACTGTCCAGAGCTACTTCCTATCCAATATCAGGAATCTTGTGTTTGTGCATGAGTATCAGTGAACCCAGTTTTTTGAATCTGTCTCCACAACTGAGTCAACGCTGAATGAGAGAGATGCCAATGCTGATTGTGTATCAATCTACTAACTGTCAAATTCTCCACTCACACATTAGCCCTCCCTAGATGATCAATAAGTTTCGCCCCACCTAACCATGGATCAAACCGTATTGATGTACTCTTGCCACTAACAATTACGCTTCTCATGTTTAGCATTGCTAAACCCCTACTTAAATTTCCAACTTCCAGAGTCTAATAAAGATACTTGCAGAAATAAATTTCCTGACTTGATATAATGAATTCTCATCCACTGTGCCTAAAAAAATCTGATGTGATGCAATTCCAGAGCAACCTTATTCCTTCATGTTGCCTTGCATAAAGCAGCCACCCTTCCCAGTCCACCTTCTCTATGCTTCAGTAACTTGTCCCACCCCCATGCATGCATCTTATTTCTCCAAATAAAGGTTGCAAATAGGTTTTCTAGTTCATCTGTAATTGACACCGGAAGATTAAAGGTTAACTCGTAGTTGTTGATTGTGACATATGTCACAGGTTTTATCAATTCTACACTTCCTAAAAAAGAGAGATTAGAAGTCATCCAACCTTCCACCACGTTCCTGCACTTGTCCACCAAGAAAGAATAGTTCCTTGCTTTCAAATAATTAGCAGATAGAGGTAGGCCAAGATACTAATAGTTCAGCTACACCAAAAGCTTCAACCTAACTCCTTTTGTTTGTGCATCCCTTGCTCAGAAAGATTCTAATCTTCTCTTTGTTAATGCGAAACCCAATGTTCAATGCCAACAACTCCAAGAGTTTATCAACTTCCTAGAAAGAATTAGTGGTGCCTTTAGTAAATATCAGCATATCTGTGAAAACCAAATGTTAGACCAAACAATCCCATCCTCCCTTAATTTGCTTAATTTTCCCTGATACCATAGCAAGTTCCACGTAAATTGGAAAAAAAAACTCCTTGACCAAATCAAATAAATATGGTGATCTTGTTTCCTTATTCCCCCGTTACTCTTAAGAAAACCAACGGGGCTGCCATTTATCATAATAGAGAATGTGGGAGATGATATACACTCTCTAATCCAATTGATATAGGATTTTATCTTTAATATAGGTTTTTATCTTAATCTCATCTCTGTTGATTCTTTTATTCCTATTTAATCTGCTTTCTCTTCTTTATCCCTGTAATTTTTTCAGCCTCCAGCCTCTTTATCTCTCACCATCTCTTCTTTCTTTCAGTTTCTTTTCTTTTCTTTCTTTTTCTTCCAATCATTTTTCTCTCTCGCTTTCTCTCTTTCATTTTTGTGGCTCATTGATGAGAAAGATCCAAATAACCTAATTACAATCAAATTAATTTTACAAATAAATCCCTATTGATATTATTTCTTATTAAAACTATAATCAATGTTCTTTATCATATAAATCCTCTTTATTCTATATTTACAATATTAAAGGGAAAGCCGGGTTATTACACCTGACAAATATAGCATGATAGAAAGATAGGATTTAAAATAATGTTGCTAGGCAACAAAAAACCCTTTATAGACCTAGAGAAATTTAGACATTCGAAGGTCAAACATACATAGGAATTGTAGATAGAAATGGTTAGTACTTAGTAAATTAGGTACATAGAAGCTTGAACACATAAATATATATATATATATATATATATATATATATATATATATATATATATATATATATATATATATATTTCAAACATATATATACGCATACAAATTTATCAATACATTTGAGTATACATATTATTCAACTCAGGTACATAAAGTTTAGACATGGCACAAAAGTTGATCATCTCTTTAAAGTTTTGTTCATTTTTCAGCAATCTCATTCCGCTGAAGAGTGTATTGTGCTATGATTTTGGTGATTTATACCAAAGTTAGTATACAATTTACTGAATCCATTTAATTCAAATTCTCCGCCTTAGGATAGGAAGGAGAATAGACAACACAGTCTGGTTTGACACACTTAGGCCCCGCTGGTACTCTCTTGATTAGTATCAGTCATTTCTGTAATCCAAGAAGAGTAAAAAATTAGCAATTTCAATTCAATGTTAAATGTATTAAGAATGTTGGTCTTGACAATCCAATTCAAAATCAAGATCAACCAGTCCAATCGGCTAGGTCGGTTAAAATCAAGTGGAGATTTTCTGTTCAATTGAACATTCCTTAATTAAAGAACCACCTTCCAAATTCCTTCTTTAGACTCAATTAACTGGCATTTAGTCAGTCTCATATTAGTAATAGATCAACAAGATAAATAATTCAACAATAATTTATCTAACAATAATATTTATTAAAATAAATATTCCAGCATGGATATCTTATTCAGCATAATCCTTGTAATCAGAACGTTAGTTCAAATAAATTGAAAATATATTAAAATTCAATAATTTCACAATCAATATTTATACAAGTTAAATATTTATTAACAATATTCGTGCAAAACTGAATATTAGTATAAATAAACAGAGTAACAGAATAAGAGCCAGATTTTTGGAGTGAGATACACATAAATCTCCATAAGATAATTATGTCCCTTATATGGTGCATATGAGATAATGGACGCTCGTCTCCCAAGATACAACACTCATTCACATGTTCTGCGTAGTACTTTATAAAATCATGTACAGTCAAACCAAAGTTAACTTGTACCTTTCACTTGACCGAAAGTTGAAACAGACCGAAAGACTGCAAAAATTCTGAAGAAAGTTTTTGTCTGTACAGACCTTGTATTCAGATAGAAGAAAAAGAAAATGAATTAAATTCGAGTGTATTTTTGGTTATGAAATCACCTAGAGGGGGGTGAATAGGTGATGACTATACTAAGTGGCAGATAAAGTGGATTAAAAACTAATTAACAATAGACAACAACAATATTAAACTTGCAAGGAAGTAAACAAATAATAGTGCAAGTAAAGGAGAGAGAGAGTTTAGAGATAAGTGGACAATCGCAAATATGAGAATATGTTTCGAGGTTCGAGCCACTGCTCTACGTCCCCGCCTTCAACACGATGAAGGATTTTCACTATGCTTGATCCCACCGGATCGTCAATACAAGTTCTCACTAGAACTTTTGGACACACTTGTCCTCTCTCACGGTGCCGCAACACCGACTTAGAGCTTACTAGCTCGCTTGAGGTCGCAACCTCTACAACTTCTCAATACGAGGAAACGGTGATCAACACTTGACCACAAATAAAACTCACTTGCACAATCCTACAACCAAGATGAGGAGATGAAACTTTTGGGATTGTGTAGTGCAAAAATCTAGAAGAGAAGTAGAGGGAAAGGTTCAAGCTAAAACACAAAAGGATTGAAAATTTGGCTCAATGGAAACTCTTTTGCTAAAAGGCTAAACTTTGAGAAATTTGATTTTATTCTTGTAAATTTTGTGTTTGAGTTGTAAAACACTCCCACTATTCATAGGGGATGAAAACAGGGTTAAACAAGCCAAAATATTCGTTGGGAGAAGCTCCAACAAAAGACAAACAAAAAAGTAGTCGTTGGAGTCTATCAGCAGACTCTAACTGCTGTCGGTCGACCGGGCCGGTCGACCGACAGCAGTCGGATTTCCGACCGTTGGGAAAACGGTCGACCGGGCCGGTCGACCGAAGTCCCAAACAGAGAGTGACCACTCTCTGTCGGTCGACCGGGCCGGTCGACCGGAACAAACAGAGAGCACTGCTCTATCGGCCGGTCGACCGGGACGGTCGACCGATGTGCACAATGCACATTGGTGCATGTCGGTCGACCGCCCGATCGACCGACAGAGCAGTTCTGCTCTGCCAGTGGTCGACCGTGCAGTCGACCGGACTAGGCCAAAAGTCGGGTTTTTGAAAACTTTTGAAGTCTAAATTTTTCCAATAAAAATTCCTTTAGACGGGTAGATACAAAATAGAGTTCTATGACTAAAAAAGATCATAGTGTGATTATAGATCAACACCAAAACAATTTGAACTATATTTTGATAAAAATTCTTTTTCTAAAATTAAAAACCGTTTTTCCAAAAACTTGTTTTTCCAAAAATCGAATTTTCCAAACTTCGTTTTTCTGAAACTTGATAAGAAATTTTGTAATAAAATTTTGTTTGAAAGCATGAAGCAATATCAAATGTGTGTGTGTGGCAATCCCAATGTTATCAACCTCTATCATCTCGGTTTTAACAAATAGACTATAAATCCTAACTAAAAAGAAAAATACAAAGATACAAATCTTGTATAGTCTTCTCAACTTGTTTGATTGATCCTTGAGCTCTTCTAGTGTGCTCGGCTCTGGGATCTAAATCCTCGCGTCTTCCAAATGTGAGTCTTGTGTAGGAGCCGTCAATCAACCTATATTTTTACCTGAAACTTTATTTAAACAACTTTGTTAATACTTAACTACATATGATTTGTAATCATCAAAACTTAGGGCTAATGGCCTTTGGGCCAACAGGTTATGCCTTTCGATGGTGTTCTGCCTTTATATAGAAATCAGAGGAAACCATTCAGTTATAATGGGTGCAACTCTTCTGAACACATCTGTTCGATTGGAATGGGCACAACCTTTCCAAGTAGACATTGTTCGCCAAATAGACACATTCAGTCGGCCGAAATGAGTTATCCCCAAACAGACACATTCAGTCAGAATGGACAAAAATGTTCCAAATAGACATGTTAATTTGCTGAACAGATGCCTCCATTCATACCAATTTCCATGTTGGACTAAAGAGTTTCACCTTTTTTGGTCCAATTTAGCCCTTGTTCTAGGCCAACTTCTGACTTGAATATCTCATTCATTCGGAAACAAAATTGAACATGTGAATATATCACGTTCATGACCAATGGAAGAACACATTTCAACCATCTCCCGTGTATTCTGAGCAGTGGATCCCACCTAAAACTCAACTCAAATTTCTCCAAAAACTCACTTAGTTAATTTCAAGTTTCCAATATTTTCCTCGTAGGACCCAAGTCTTCATTGAGAATTTTTTTGCCAAACTGACTTTGAAATCACAATCTCCTTCATGTTGGACCAAGCAACAAGCATATCATCTACGTACAATAGTAGCATGATATAGAAATTCTCGAGCCACTAGGAATAGCAGCAATGATCAACCTCCAGTCTTTTGAAATCACTGCTCATTATAAATCTGTCAAACTTCAGATACTACTGCCTCTGAGCCTGTTTCAAGCCATATAAAGACTTTTCTTTAGCTGACAAATCAACTGCTCCTTCCTGTGCATGATATACCCCTGTGGCTGCAACATGTAAATGTCCTCCTCCAAATCGCCATGGAGGAATGCAGTCTTAACACCTAACTATTCTAGAGGTAACTTCTCTGCTACTATAATATTGAGCACAGATCTAATGGTAGTAAGTTTCACAACATAAGAGAAAATCTCATTGAAGTCAATACTTTCTCGTTGTTGAAACTCCTTCACAACTAGCCTTGTCTTGTACCTCTTGGTGCCATCATTCTCCTCCTTCAGTCGGTATAGACCTCTTGTTATACAAGGCACGCTTGCTCTCTGACAGTTCAATCAAATCTCGTGTTTAGTTCACCATGAGAGACGCTATCTCATCATCCATAACAAGCTCCCACTCAGCCTTGTTTCCACCTGTAAAGCCTCCTCATAATACTTGGGCTCACCAATTACCCACGTTACTAATAACTTATCAGGACAGACTACAAGTCAACCATGTATTTGGCCTTGATCCTTGTGAAAAGTCTTGATATACTACGTTGATGGCCAATCTCATGTGGTCGAGAAAAAGGCAGGTATGCACGCATTGGTTGTCCAACAACATCTCTAGGAGAACTTGTGATGGAGTATCTAGAAATAGTGGCAGAAGAAAGTGATGGAAGTCGCCGGTGGATATGAAATGGTTTGGCTAATCTAATATAAAGTTATAGTGAAGAGGGTCAGATGCAAGTATTAAAGGATCCAGGAGGAGGGTTAAAGAGGTCGAAGGCAGTTGGTCACGAGAATAGGCATCACATGTGAAGGGACATGTATATAGTGATGTGAAAGTTAGGTGCTTGAAAAGTTGTTATAATGGAAAATTGAGCTGCATGAGTTTTATAGAATTAATGAAAAACAGGTTCTTGAGACACGAAGAGGACGGTGAACAAGTTTGGATTGTCTCAAAGTCACGTGCACTTGCAAAATTATTCAAAAAAGAAAGTACAATGTTAGAAAAGTTGCTCGACAAAAAAAATTGATTATCCTTTGTTGACGTTCGCATTTTGAGCCCATGGCTTTATTGATACCAGAGATGTACTTATTGCTAAAGATAAACAACACAAAAAGACCTTTCCCTGTTGATCGAATAGTAGATCAAAAACTGACTTCTCTTAAAATCCTAAGCAATGGTGTCAGAACCAAATAACCCACAAGTACTAGCTCCATGCCATGAGAGGAAAAAGTTAAAGGTAGATCATCTTACTCCCTCTTTTCGCCAGTTTGCACTGTCTTTGTCCTCCTTTAGAAAACTGGCATGTTGGGGTGCAAACCTGCTAGAACTCCAATGGAAGCAAATGTGAATTTATGATGTGATAATAGTCATCTAGTTAATGACCCTAGACAATATAGGAGATTGATTGGGAGGTAATCTACTTGACAGTTACTAGGCCTGATGTAACCTTTACAGTTGGAGTACTGAGTAGGTTTATACATCGGCCTAGGGAGGTTCACTGGACAGCTGCCTTGAGGATTCTTGTCTATAACAAAAGCTCCTATAAAAAAAAATTTGCTGTGCAAGAAACATGAACATGTTCATATTTTTGGCTATTCTGACTCAGGATATGACAATGATAAAGGAGATAGGACGTCCACTACCTGCTATTGCGCATTCGTTGGAGGAAATCTGGTAACATGAAGGAGCAAGAAACAAGATGTTTCTAAATCTAGTGCAGAGGCTAAGTAAGAGACATGGTATATACTACTTGTGAAATAATGTGGCTGAAGAATCTGTTATTGGAGTTTGATTTTCGTCATCTTGGCCCAATGCCTATATTTTGTGATATTCAGTCTACTATATATATCGCACAAAATCAGGAGTTTCATGAGAGGATTAAGCATACAGAGGTTGACTGTCATCTGGTTAGAGATACATGGACCAAAAAGGTGGTTCTCTCTTATTTACTCCATCTTCAAAGCAGTTGGCAGATCTACTTATCAAAGCAGCTTATCCAAAAAAAAAATTTGTCTTATGTAACAAGCTGGGCATGGTTGGTATTTATGTTCCAGCTTGAGGGGGAATGTTAGAATAGTTATTGGGTTATTGGTTATTGAGCTATTAGGCTTCTACTCAATAGACCCATACCCATCATTTTTATTATATATATGTATTGTCTCTCCTTTATTATCAATCATCCTTTTGAGGGTTTCTATTTCTCTACAATATTCACATATATAAATACTTAAACATTATAGACACGGATATATTCACATATATGCAATTATATAGATGTAGTCACATATAACCCATAGGTACTAGCTCTTTGCCATGAAAGTGTCACGCCCCACTTCCCAAAATACGTTGGAGCGGAGACGCGATGAGAGTCAGCGATGCATATACGCAAGAAAAATATCCCATATATACGCGCTAAGTCTTAGGTAATCTGAACAAGCTATATAATCACTATGATAAATCAATATCTCTGCAACAGCACATATAAATGTCCGCACATGATAACGAATGAATAAAGAAATAGAACAAGCATTGAGTCCAATATAGGGAATCAAAGGGAACGATATGAATAAAAAAGTAAGAAAAAATGAGAAAGGATGATCAAGTAAGAGAACTTCGGCTCCTTATAAGGCGTGTGATCCTCTCCAAATATCTGATCAGCAAGATTACATACATAAACCTGAATATGCTAATCTAGGGAGTCAGAACTCTCATTGAGTGTGAAAAATGAGAAAAGATGCACGTGCATATAAAGTGATGGGATACAATATGATAATAAAATAATTAGATCATCAAGAATACAATAACATAGAGAATATAAATAAACAATAACAAAAATTGTCTATTCTAGAATCATGTAGCACGGTCAGGTATTTATCCTAGAGTACATATCAGGTGGATACAGTCAGTCAAAGTATACAATAAATAGTTTATCATTATTAATTAAGTCAGCGAATACCAATTGTCACTTGCAATAAATGCATACCATACTACGCCTATCACATGTGCCAACTGAGATTCTTTTTATTGAAGCTGATCTGTTGGAGACAATGGCCATGCTTTAGATAGGTTCCGTACATACCCAGAACCACAACCAAATCACCTAGCACTGAACTAGGTCCTACCACTAATAACAATAACAATGGAAATAATACAGGATATCAGTCATCCCTCAGTACCCTGCAATGGAATCATATCTCGACGGCGTAAGCGGTATCCTAGGTTCATCCAGGTCCATTCAAAATACAGACGTTGTCTCCATCAATTTTCCCAATCCTGATGTAAGTTATCTTTTATATTATTATTTAGATCAATCAATATTCATGTTATTTCAATTACTGGGATAATACGGTCACAGTAACAATGTCAATGATGTTAACAATAACAATGAGAACAATATCATGTAAACGGTAAAATAATAAAATAATAAATGTGTTATAGTCTAACAATATTTTCTCAATAATTTCAGTAACATAAAGTATTACTATATTAAGTTCAAATACTGATCAATAGACCATCTCATCCATCTGCACTAGGAGATAACAATAACAAATCTTTTTAATACATAATCTCAATACAATCACTGTAATCATCAAGTATTCAGTTCATTGC
This sequence comes from Agave tequilana, assembly GCA_038442645.1. Lineage (NCBI taxonomy): Eukaryota > Viridiplantae > Streptophyta > Magnoliopsida > Asparagales > Asparagaceae > Agave > Agave tequilana. The sequence continues at coordinate 53,957 of JAVJIF010012577.1, read as the reverse complement.
CTATCATGAAACTCAATTGATCAGTAAGACAGTTCTATCATTTCTATCAATCTACTCAAATTCTCTAAGTCATCAATATGTCTCTCCTCTAAATCATTGGTGTATACAAGTCTTAATATCTAAAATAAATACACTCCACCATATTTAAACAGTCATCATCGCTATCCAATTCAATCAAGATCATCAATCAACTCTCATTTCCATCGAACTCAATCAAAAGGATCTAAAGCCAAGGTAACTAATCGAACGTGTAAATATATAATCCACTAGTTCTGACCAGTCCAATCTAACATATGTTTCTCAACTCAAAATCTATTCCACTCAATCGAGTCTACTGACAAGTCCAAGACCAGGATCTCGTTCTTTTAATAAAGGATCTCCTATTTTATCAGTCACCAATATCCAATTTAAATCCTTGTCTAGTTTAAAATTAACAAGAAAGATCGAGTCACCTAAGTATCCACACATATAATTACAATCATGAATCAATCAAATTCAAGATCCAAATCTGATCACAACCTAAGTTACATCACCTATAGTTTCAAATCTGAAATGATAAACAAATTCACATGAAATGATAGAATACTAGTACCTTAGTATCAAAATACAGAGTCCATATACATTAACATCAGAAATATATTCAATCAATTATCATTAAAATACTCTGCTCATCCATGATATAATGATCCAAAACTACTACTTTAGGGTACCTCCATAAAATTCACCATTCGAACTACTCTGATTCAATCTCCAATTTCAAGTCATATTCTACTCCAACATAATCCACTCCAATAAATCCAAAAATATCCAAATCAATAAAGAGAAACTCTGATTCTCCGGATAAGTGATGATCCCATAAACAGTGACGGTATATACATATCATTCATTGTCTATAAATACCTAAAACGAGCAATAATTAAATATGGAATATAATTTAAAATAAAATATTCACGATAAAGCTCAATAATAATACAAGATGAAATTAACAATAGATTATACATCCACATGAACTGATACTATGAATTGCACAAATAAAATAAATAGATAATGTAAATACTCACATGAAATGATGTGGTTCCAGGTCAGAATCACCATCAGGTTTTCACTGCACGAACAGGTACGGATTTTCGAATCATCTCTTATGTCGGTCTTTGAATCGCATGTTTGGGTTCACAACGACCACAAATCCGGGTCTCCTGTTATCGGGTTCAGATCGCACGAGCGGATTCGGGTGTTGTAACTAAAACACACACTCACCTATATATTCACACGTATAGTCACACATGCACGTATACATACTAGTACACACACACATATATCCAAATATGTACATATGCACATACATGCATTCAAACATACACCTACACTTGTACACACGCGCATATATATACTGGAAAATTAAAACACATAAACTAATTCATGCACACATGCAAATATAAAACACACACACTAAATACACACACAAATATATATATATATATATATATATATATATATATATATATATATATATATATATATATAAACACACATTAATGCATATAATGAGAGAGAAAGATGACCTGAGAGGAGGGGGTCTCGACACTGAGGAGAAGGATGCGACAAGGAGAAGGATGCAAGGGAGAGGAGGGAGGATCTCGGCTAAGCCTCGGCAAAGCGGCGGGAAAATGATGGTCTGGTGGTGCTCGCAGTCCATAAAAAATAGAGATGCGGCAAGAGGGGAAGGGCAACATGGCCATGGGGGTGCTTATTGCATGGAGGGCGATGGCGCGGAGGAGTAACCGGGGATGGTGAGCTTGGCCATATGGGGCTGCCGAAAGGGGTGGTGTTGTCGGAGTTTGCAAGTGGAAGAGGTGGATCGTTTCTCGACGAATCTCCGGCGGCATCGGATAGGTGGCGAGATGGTGCGGCGGTGGTGTTAAGGTCGTGGGAGCTGTGGGTGCTGTGGGGCGGTGTGGTGTTAGATGAAGGAGAAAGAGAAGGAGAGATGGGGTGATGTGGCAAGCAAGAGAGGAGGTGGATTAGTTCTCGACGAATCTCCGGCTGCATCGGGATAGGTGGCGAGATGGTGCGGGCGGTGGTGTTAAGGTCGTAGGAGCCGTGGGTGTTGTGGGGCGGTGTGGTGTTGGATGAAGGAGAAGGAGAGGATAGGGTGATGCAGCAAGCAAGAGAGGAGGTGCAGTTTGTCCAGGCTGATGGGGATGGAGGGGGTGACGGTTGTGAGAGAAAGGGGGTTAAGATAATTAGGGTTTGGGTTTAGGATTAAATGGAGATTATATATAGGGTGAGAGATAATAGGTTTTGTGTATGGACTAATGGGTTTAATAAATATTGGGTAATAATGGATATATACTATAGGATAATGGGTTAAGAGAGAGAAAATAATAATAACACCAAGAGTAATAGTATTTAATCATAGCAATAATAATAATAAACACTAATAATAATTAATAATAACTATAATAACAACAATAGCAATATTAATAAATAATAACCATGGTGAAATAATAACTATAATAACAACAATAGCATTAGTAGTAACAATTACTACAAATAATAACAAATAATAATAATGGTAGTAATAGAAATAATAGAAATTAATAATTAAAAATGTTAATAAATAATAATAGTAATAATATATAGCTAAATTAATATTTATATCACAAAATAATTTGTATCAATAATAATAATGGTCATGAATCAAGTTAAATAATAATAATAAAATATTAAGTAAATCCAAATAAATACTTAAAAAATTAATACCGTATTATTAACTGGGGATATTACATTCTACCCATCTTATAAAAATTTTGTCCTCGAAATTTCAATAAAGTAGGGAATGATAAAAATCAAGTTAAGGGAGAAGATAAGCTTTCATGCCGCTTCTCACTGCATATGGGTCCATCACGCTTCCGTTGCGTACTCTGATCTCTGTTGTCAATTCAGATATGATGACTGATTTCAGGAGATAAAAGTGGGTAAAAAGAGTTGAGATGAATATGAGAATCAAGAAGAGAATCCAAACTACTCTGGAAGAAGAGTTGGAATCAGGAATATCAAATTCAAGAGTTAGGCTTTCAAAGGGGGACGGTAAATTTTCAAGTGGACGCAAAATATCATAGTGTGAATAGTATATGTCTATTGCAGTGTTAATATAACTCGTCTCAAGTTATCGGTAAGAAATAGGTCTTTTTTTGTATCGAACCAGGCTCTGATACTAAGAAAACCCTGTCACGCCCCGCTTCCTAAAATACGCTGGAGCGGAGATGCGACGAGAGTCGACGACGCATATATGGAAGGAAAATACTCCACGTATACGCGCTAAGCCTTAAGTGACATGAATAAGCTATATAATTATTATGATGAATCAATATCACTACAACAGTGCATATAAATATTCGCACATAATAACAGATGAATAAAGGAATAAAAATAAGCATTGAGTCCAATATAGGGAATCAAAGAGAACGACGTTAATGAAAGTAAGAATATACCGAGAAAGGACGATCAAGTAAGAGAACCTGGCTCCTTGTACGGTATGTGATCCTCTCCACATACCTGATCAGTAAAATAACATACATAGACCTGGATGTGAAAATCCAAGAAGTCAGAACTCCCATGAGTGTGAAAAATAAGGAAATGCGCACATGTATATAAAGTGATAAGATACAATATGATAATAAAATAATCAGATCAAGAGAATATAAATAAAAAATCTCAAAAACTGTCTATTCTAGAATCATGTATGTTTATCCTAGAGTGCATATCAGGTGGATACAGTTAGTCAAAGCATACAATAAACAGTTTATCATTATTAATTAAGTCAACGAAATCCAATTGTCACCTGCAATAGACGAATCCCATACTACGCCTATCATAGGTGCCAATCGAGATCCTATATTATTGAAACTGATCGGTTGGGGACATTGCCCATACTTTAGGTGGGTTTCGTACATACCCGAAATCACAACCAATCACCTGGTGCTGAACCAGGTCCTACCGCTAGATAGTAAATAATAACAATATTAATGAAAATAATACGGGATGTCAGTTATCCCTCAGAACCCTGCAGTGGAACCGTATCTCGGCTACGCAACCTGTATTCTAGGTCCACCAAAAATACAGATGCTGACTCTTTTATCAATTTTCCCAATCTTAATGTAAGTTGTCTGTTACATTATCATTTAGATCAATCAATATACATGTTATTTCAATTTTTGGGACAATACAATAACAGTAACAATGTCAATGATGTTAACAATAACAATGAGAACAATATCATCGTGTAAACAGTCTGACAATATTTTCACAATAATTTCAGTAACATAAAGTATTACTAATTGAGTCCGGAACTGATCAATAGACTGTCTCATCCATCTGCACTAGGAGATAACAATAACAAGTCTTTTTAACACATAATCTTATACAATCACTGTAACCATCAAGTATTCAGTTCATTGCCTATCACGAAACTCATTGATTAGTAACACAGTTCTCTCATCTGTATCAGTCTACTCTAATCCACTAAGTCATCAATATGTCTCTCCTCTAAATCATTAGTGTATACAAGTCTTAATATCTAAAATAAATACACACTTCACCATATTTAAATAGCCATCGCTATCCAATCCAATCAAGATTATCTATTAACTCTCACTTCCATCGAACTCAATCAAAAGGATCTAAAGCTAAGGTAACTAATCGAATATGCAAACGCATAATCCACTAGTTCTAACTAGCGTAATCAAACACATGTTTCTCAACTCAAAGTTCTGTTCCACTCCAATCGAGTCTACTGACAAGTCGAAGTCCAAGATCCCGTTCTTTTAATAAAGAATCGTTTATTTTATCAGTCATAATATACAATTAAAATTCTCAGCTAGTTTAATATTAACAAGAAATATCGAGTCAGCTAACTATCTAACCCAAGTATCCACACATATAACCACAATCATGAATCAATCAAATCCAAGATCCAAATCCGATCACAGTCTAAGTTACATCACTCATAGTTCCAAATCTGAAATGATAAACAAATTCACATGAAATGACAGAATACTAGTACCTCAGTATCAAAATACAGAGTTCATGTACATTAACATCAGGGATATATTTGATCCATCATCATTAAAATACTCTATTCTCTCATAATATAATGATCTGAGACTACTACTTTAAGGTATATCTGTTAAATCCACCATTCGTACTACTCGGATCCAATCCCCAATTTCAAGTTATATTCTACTCCAACATAATCCACTAACCAAATTAGATATTAGTTGGCCCAATAAATTCAAAAATATCCAAATCAATAAAGAGTCTCATTCTCCATGACAAATGCTGATCCCATAAATAATGACGATGCATACATAAATGAATAATAATTAAACATGGAATATAATTTAAAATAAAACATTCAGGGTAAAGTTCAATAATAATACAAAATGAAATAAACAATAGATTATACATCCACATGAAATAATACTATGAATTGTACAAATAAAATAAATAGATAATCTAAACACTCACATGAAATATCGTGATTCCTGGTCCAAATCACTGTCAGGTCTTCACTGCCCGAACTGGTACTGATTTTCGAATCATTTTGTATGTCGGTCTTCGAATCGTCTTTGTATCGGGTCCATAACGAACACGAATCTTGGTCTCTTGTTACTAGGTTCGGCTCGTACGAGCGGGTCCGGGTGATGCAACTAAAATACACACTCACCCATATATTCACACGTACAGTCACGCATGCACGTATACACACTAGTATACATATATATATACAAATATATATACATATACGGCACATACATGCACTCAAACATACACCTACACTCACACACACGCGCACACACATATATACTGGAAAATTAAAACACACATGCTCATGCGCACATGCAAATATAATACACACACTAACTACACATATATATATATATATAATATATATATATATATATATATATATATATATATATATATATATATATATAACATATAATATATAGAAAGGGAAAGAAAGATGACATGAGAGGAGGTGCGGATCTCGGCACTCGGGAGAAGGCCGCAGAAAGGGAAATGCAGTTAAGCCTCAACAAAGCGGCAGGGAAGTGATATCGGTGGTGCTCAGGGTCCACCAGAGAAGGAGATGTGACAAGAAGGGAAGGGCAGCATGGCTATGGGGGTACTTGCTGCATGGTGGAGGGAGATGGCATGAAGGAGTAGCCGGGGATGGTGAGCCCGGCCATGGGACTGCCGACAGGGGTGTTGTCAGAGTTTTCAGGTGGAGAAGGTGGATATGTTCTCGACGAATCTCCAGCGGCATCGGAGAGGTGGCGACATGGTGTGGGCGATGGTGTGTTGATGTTGTAGGAGTCATGGGTGTTGTGGGGTGTTGTGGTGTTAGGTGAGGGAGGAAGAGAGGATGGGGTGATGCGGTAAGCAAGAAAGGAGGTGCGGTATGACCAGACTGATGGGGATGGAGGGGCTGCGGGGGAAGAGGGATTAAGATAATTAGGGTTTGGGTTTAGGATTAGATGGAGATTATATATAGGGTGAGAGATAATGGGTTTTGGGTATGGATTAATGGGTCTAATGGATATTGCTTAATGGGTATAGACTATAAGGTAACGGGTTAAGAGAGAATAATAATAACATTAATAGTAATAATATTTGATCATAGCAATAACAATGATAAACACTAATACTAATTAATAATAACTATAATAACAGCAATAACAATATTAATAAATAATAACCATAGTGAAATAACAGGAGTAACAATTACTAAAAAAATAACAAATAATAATAATGGTAGTAATAGAAATAATAGAAATTAATAATTAAAAATGTAAATAAATAATAATAGTAATAACATATAACTAAATTAATATTTATATCACAAAATAATTTGTATCAATAATAATAATGGTCATGAATCAAGTTAAACAAAATAATAAAATATTAAGTAAATCCAAATAAATACTTAAAATATTAATAATGTATTTTTAACTAGGGATATTACAGAAAGACTACATGTAAATCATATTTTGACTTAAACCCTCTGGAAAGTCGTACCATGAAAGACTACATGTACTATCTCTTTGCCATAAAAACTACATGCACTCACAGAAAATCTCATTGAAGTCACCTTCTCATTGTATAAACCCTTTCACAACTAGCCTTGCCTTGTACCTCCTAATGCGCCGCATCATTTTCCTTCTTCAACCGGGAGACCCATTTGTTATGCAGAGCGCGCTTGCTCTCTGGCAGTTCAGTCAAGACTGACATTTGATTCTTCATGAGAAACACTTTCTCATCATCCATAGAAAGCTTCCACTCAGCCTTGGCTTCCACCTATAAAGTCTCGTCATAACACTCAGGCTCATCACTGTCAGTAAATAACAGATAGTGTAAGGCAGGAGAATATCTTTTTGGAGCCTTTGTCTTTCTAGTTGAGTATCTCAGCTCAGCTTGAGGGGTCGAAGGTGCTACTCGGGATTTCATATTCCCTTCGAGAATATTTCGAGCCTTGTCCATGGGAGCCTGAGTCCGGATTCCATCTTCAAGTTCAACGAACTCTGAGTCCTTAGCATACAGTACTCGAGAGTGCTCTGAGATGCCACCCCGAGATTATCCTCCAAGATACTCCTCTCCTTCTAATTGAGTATTACCCAAATAATAATAATAATAATAAAAAATGCAGGCGCTGGGGATCAAACCTGGGTCCCCAGTAAGGGAGAGGAGAGAGTAGACCATAATGTCACATTGGCGTGTAATTTTAAAAGCACTCAAATTTAAATTTGAACCTAATAAGCTAGTCATTCCAAATTTTCAGATTTAAACCAAATTTTCCTCAGATTTTTAGCAATCCACAATCTATATCTAAACTGCTAAATCTTTCAATTTTAATCTTATTTTAGATCCTAAAATCCCTAGTAATCAATAAAAAGCCTAATCTCTTTTTCTCTTTTCTTCTACCTCAAGAAAACCCTAATCAAAACTCTCCCCACTTCCCTCTTCCCTTTTCCTCAAGTGGATCATGATTAAATGGGATCTCGAGGTACAGAGGTTGAGGAGCAGGCTAGGGGAATCAAATCTAAGTAATCAGCTTTCCATAATTAATTTATAATTCATTCAATAACATGTCTATACAATGATCATCCATGAATTTTTATACATTAAAACCCAATTCAAAATCCAACTAAAATACATGTTAGAATGTACAAATACATATCTTAATTTACACATTTTTTTATAATTTTTACAATCAAAATTTTCAATAAAAAAATATATACATACGGGAACACTGTTCCCTACTCTCGGCCATAGCTGAGAGCAGGAGACTGCACAGACTGGGTCTGTGCAGTCCCTGGCCAGACCTGACCAGGCCTGGCCTGGCCGGGCCAGACCGGGGCTGGCTTGGCCTACCCGGGGCCCAGGCCATTTGCTCAAACCCATATATAAAAAAAATCAGTATTCAGACCCACTGGCCTGTGACCCAGCCCAGCCCAGCTTGGGCCTGCATCTCCTGGACCCAGACCCGCATGGTAAAATCTGACCCAACTGAGAAATCCAGACATGTTTACCCGTAGGAAAATAATTAAAATAATAGCTAAAAATATTTAAAAATAGAGAAAAATATAAATAGCAGTCTACAATACTTCTTCAAACTACAATAAAATTTTGGAGGAATAGCAACATAAATTAAATCAAATCGCCACCTTTAAAGTCAGTTTTTCTTACTAATAAATTCAGACCCGTTAAGGAATTTAATGTTATAAAGCATATTAAAAATCCAATAAAAACTAAAAATTGGTTAAATTAAACCTATTAATTTCATGTAATCTAGAAAACCATATTCCCAACCTTAAGTTAATAGATCAAGATTTAAAAACCCTTTATACACCAAAGTAGAACATCTTTTAAAAAAATCCTAACAATTTCTATTGGAATACTTTATGTAGATTTATCAGGATCCTAGGATTTCAGTGCTTTAGATTTGTGATCAAGCTCAGGTGAGTGCTTTTTTCTCCTTCAGTTAAACAAGAATTTTTTTGTGAAATGATTTTATTTAGTTATTTAATTATGCTATAAAGGTGATTTAAATGATTAAGCTAGTTTTTTAGTATTTAGAAATTTTATAGTTTTCATGAATTACTTCTTTGTACTTCCTGTAATATATTTATACATTCCTGCATGTAATAAAATTCACTTGTTCTTAATAATAAATCTACATGATCACTACATGACATTGATTTGGACTATGCCACTAAAACTTACTGGGATAATATTGTGACATCTACCTAATAACTATCATGTCCATGTTACTTAGCTACTGGAAAATATTGTTATATGGTAACAATCTCGTCCTGCTTATCCTTTTCACTGACACATATATCCTGTTATGCTGGTATCCAGATCACACGGTTGATGTTGTTACCATTGCCATCACCGAGTTATCCCAGTAAATTTAGGTAACATGTACATTAAATAATCTTGATAACTCATGACATGATATTAAACAACTTACATTGGGATTGGGGAAATTAATTAAGACGTCTGTATTTTGGGTGGACCTAAGATATAGATTGCGCAGCCGAAAGAGGGTTCCACTGCAGAGTTCCCGTGGGGTGACTGACACCCTAGTCCTGTTCTTTTTCTTGTTCATATTATATATGTTACCTGAGTTTGTTATACATGTTACCTGACTACCTTGCGGTAGGTCCTAGTTTAGCGTCAGGAGTCTGGGCCGTGGTCCCGGGAATGCACGGGACTCGCCTAAAACATAGACAATGTCTCCAACAAATCAGTTTCAATAACTTAGGACCTCAATTAGCATGTGTAGCATGCGTAATATGGAATGCATCTATTATATGTGGCAAGTGGTGTTTGCTGACATAATTAATAATGAAAACTGAATTCTTACATTGACATTATAAATTGAACCTGACATATGCATCCATGTTATGATAGACATTTGATTATATTCATGACCTGATGTACACCTAATTATAGCACTGGCTGGCTTATTTGCTATTCATTTATGTTTGGCATGTTATTTCAATCTTATCATGTATATTTCTTTCATAGTATGCTCACAAGTTACATGCACGCCTTCCCCTTTTATTTTACCACTCACTAGGTCATTTATTGATGACCCTGAGTTTGCTTAGATCCAGATCTGGGGACATCGCAGGATCAGGAGTACTTTGAGCACGTTGCAGATCTCCAGTAGACCATCATCAGTTCATTTCGTGAGAAATTTTTAGTATTTTTGGTTCTATTCCTGTTATGCTTATAATAAGCAAACTTTTAAGATATCATTGTACTTGATTTGAATGCTGCAATAAATTGTGAACCTTATGTTTTGATTTAATACATTGAAGCTTAGCGTATTTATTTTGAGAATATGTCGCCGACTCTTGTCACGTACCCAATTGTGTGTATTTTGAGAAGTAGGGCATGACAGAGTTTTATTGGTATCAAAGCCAGGTTATTTAGAGTGTATAATTAAGTTAATAGCCAAGCTCTTACCGACAATGTTAAAAATCATACATTCCAGCTACAAGTGCAATAATGTTTATTATATTTGAAACCTATTTATATATTTTCTAAATCTTATTTTGATTTTCAGAGTAATGGCCCAACAACCTCCCTTCCCCCGTATTACTGCTCGTAATGAGACCACTGATCTGATGGGAGGGCTCTGTGGTATGATGGAGTCTCAACAGGAACAAATAACACTCCTTTAAGACGGATTGTTGGCAGCTCAACAAATGGCCACGGCGGCCATAGAGAGGTCAACGACACCTTGAGAACCAAAGCCCGGGAACATCTCTGACTTTAGGAAGCTGCAGCCAGCTATTTTTGCCGGTACAGAGAAGCCATTGGATGCGGAGCAATGGTTGGTGGATATGACCAACCTCTTAAATGCATCTCGTGTTCCTAAAGACGAGCAAGTCCAGGTGGTCAAGGTTCAACTAACAAACGTGGCTCGAACATGGTGGCTTGCAAAGGAAGAGCGGTTGGAACCACCAATTGCTTGGGAGCAATTCATGGATAGTTTCTATGAGAGGTTCTTTCCCAAGACAGCTCGAAGGAAAATAGAGTAACAGTTCATCAACCTGCAACAGGAGAGTCGAAGCATTAATGAGTACGCTGCGGAATTCTTAAGGTTGGGCCAGTTTTGCTCCATACATGGTGGCAGAGGAGGAAGACCGGGCTAACCGATTCCAGCAGGTTCTGAGGTTGAACATTCAGAAGTTCTTGGTCACACAACCGCTGAGGACTTACTCTCAGGTTTTTAGTGCTGCTTGTAGCTTGGAGCAAGTGGTAGAGAAGAAGAATAAGAGCAGGGTGCAGACAAGGCCGCTGAAGCGACCCTTTGACCAGGTGATTAACGGACTTCATCCAGGTTTGGTGGTGCTCCACAGAATAAGCAACAGTCTACTCCTTCCCTACGGGCAGTAATTTGCAGATTTTATCAGCTGCCGGGGCATAATCGATGGGAATGCAGAAGGGCAAACAGACTATACCTGGCTTGTAGAGCAAGAGATCATCAGCTAGTAAACTGCCCGTCCAAGGGGCAGAGAAGTGTTATGCCCATGGCTCCAGCACCAGAAGCAGTTAGGAAGAACCCAATACCTGCAGGTAGAAGAATTTCACTTCTTCCACAATGACAGGTGTTCAAATAGTCCCAGAAGAAGGGTAGGAGTAGGTCATGGGAGAGGTCAGGCTTTCAATCTGATGGCAGAAGAGGCAGAGGCATCAGAGAAAGTGGTGGCAGGTATCATTCTGGTTCATTCAGTTCCAGTCATATCACTATTTGAGTCTGGTGCTTCACATTGCTATATATCTACTAGTTTTATTATGATGCATTCTATACCATGTAATAATATGGACACTCAATGGGAGATTAGTACTGGGAATGGGATTATAACCACTAGTAGAGTATGCATATCTTGTTCAATCTTGTTCTGTGGTGATTTGTGGAAGGGAGTTTAGTGCATACATATTTGTGATAGACACTGGTGGATACGATGTGATCTTGAGCATGACATGACTTAGCAAGTATCATGCGATAATTGATTGTCGGAGCAAGAGTGATATTCTGAATTCCGCATCAACCAGAATTTCAGTTTGTTGGAGAATCTAGGGCATCTAGACAGAAGCATCAAGGAGATTACGTCATCACAGAAGCCGAGAAGATACCAAAGCTAGTGGTGGAAAAATTTTTAGATGTGTTCATAGAAGATCTACTCGGATTGCTGCCAGATCAAATCCTGGAGTTTTCTATAGGTGTTATTCCGGGTACGGCCCCAATCTCTAGGGCACCATATCGGCTGTCAACCGTGGAGCTTGCATAGTTGAAGAAGCAATTACAAGAGTACTTAGACAAAGGATTTATCAGACCTAGTGTTTCACCTTGAGGCGCTTCGGTATTGTTGGTGAAGAAGGATGGTAGCAGGAGGATATGCATTGATTATCAGGAATTAAACAAGGTTATCATCAAGAACAAGTATCCCTTGCCCAGGATTGATGACCTGTTCGATCAACTTTATGGAGCTAAGGTGTTCTTTGTTGGACCTCCGTTCTGGATATCATCAACTGAAAGTGAAGGAGAACATTCCGAAAACTGCCTTTAGGACTCGTTATGATCATTACGAGTTCCTATTCATGCCATTTGGAGTGACCAATGCCCCAGCAATTTTCATGAACCTGATGAATCGGGTATTCTCTCCATTTTTGGATAAATTTATAGTAATATTCATAGATGATATCCTGATTTATTCTAAGAATGAAGAAGAGCATGCAGAGCACTTGAGGATTGTGTTGCAGACCCTTTGACAGGAGAAACTCTGCACCAAACTGAGCAAATGTTAAGAGTGTGGCTTTTTTGGGTCATCTCATTTCAGGTGAAGGTGTCACGGTGGGTAAGGTTCAGACAGTGAAGGATTAGCCCGTCCCAAAGTCAACAACAGAGATCAGAAGTTTCCTAGGTTTGGCTTGATATTACTGGAGGTTTGTGCAGGATTTTTCAAGCATTGCAGGGCCTCTAACCAAGCTTACTCAGAAGGGAGTGAAGTATGTATGGACTGCGAAGTGTGCTGCTATTTTTGAAGAGTTAAAGAACAGATTGATCATGACCCGAGTCTTGAAGATGCCCGACGGGACTGGAGGTATGGTCATACACAGTGACGCGTCAGGGCGAGGTTTGGGGTGTGTGCTAATGCAGCATGGACATGTAATAGCTTATGCGTCCAGACAGCTAAAGCCTCATGAGAAGAATTATCCCACGCATGGATTTGGAGCTAGCAACAATCTTTTTCACCTTAAAGATTTGGAGGCACTATTTGTTGGGAGATCAAGTGTTGATATACACTGATCACAAGAGCTTGAAGTATATCTTTACTCAGAAAGAGCTAAACATGAGGCAAAGGAGATGGCTAGAATTGATGGCCAATTGTGACATTGATCTACGATATCATCCTGGGAAGGTTAATATGGTGCCAGATGCTTTGAGCCGGAGGCCTGAAGCATGTATGGCGATGCAGATCACTCAGCAGAAAGAGTTGTTCGAGGAGATGAGACGGATGAACCTGTTGGTGATACAAAAGACTAAAACTCTCGAACAGTTGATGGTTATGCAGTTTTAGTCGAACTTATTGGAGAGGCTCAGGGCGAAGACCCCAAGTTGCAGGAATTCAGGGAGCAAGTGGAAGGGAGATGGAGTACTCCTTCGGTAACAGGATTTGTGTACCGAAGGGAAAGGTTCGACATGAAGTATTATTAGAAGCCCATAATTTGACATATTCTATACATTCAGGAGGGACGAAAATGTATCAAAGAAAAATTGGGAATTAGGGATTTTAGATTCCATTTCTCCTTTTTAAAATCCCTGCTGATGTCATTATAATAATGACACTGAAAAGACGGCCACTTTTCCTTTTTTACTAGAAAATTCGAACTGATGCACGAATCTTAACAAATTCAAACAACGACAACCAGTACGAGGCGCATGCCGATAAGACTATTCGATTGACAACTCCATAGATGATCTGGAACATTAAATTTGGAGATACGTGAAGATACCTTTTTTGTCACATCGACTTACTCTTTTTGTCCTGTAGCAGCTGGGCGTTACACACAGCTATGATCATGGGTATATTCAGAGGCGAAAATCTCGGAAGCCATGACTCGGCCCACTACCCTTTAACTATAAAATTCAATCTTCTACATAGGGGACCGTGTCCTAAGGAAAAAGTCTGTAATAGAGCTTGGAGTCCCTTTTTTATTTTAGTGGAACCTCTTTCTTTTGGCATTGTGGTTTTCCCCTGTGGGATTTTTCACATATGCGCCAAAATTTGATCGGCAAAAAGCAAGTACAAGAATATGTAAACAGAGTGTGGGTTGATGTTACTGCTTTTGCGATTCTTCCGTAGTAGTGAAGTGGCTATACGGGTCGTATCCACAAGGAGGGAGAGCGATGATGCTTGATGCGGCTTCAAAGTTCAAAAAGAAAGAAAGTTCTTTGTCTTCAAATAAAGAATTGAAAAGTGAAAACAAGTTGTTTCAAGAATTTTTGGAAAATGTTTTGGTGGTTTGTAAAAGTGGGTTTTTCTTAATGGTAAAGGCGCATGGCTAACTTTCTACTAATTGCTCCCACTAATCCCTAACTTCTTGAAGATATAGCCTCACGATGGATCATAGACAAGTACAACCCTTATGCATTGGAACTATTCACGTGGAAATCGAGTGAAAGTTCTTCCTATAACTTAGCTTTACACGACAAAAACTCGGACATTCCCATATCAAGATCCAATAGAAGGCGAGAATACGGGAAGACACGAGTGCACTAATGGTATCGGCAAAGTTAAAAGGAAAGTCTCTAACTTACAACAACAAGCAAAGTACAACACCCATAAATCATCAAAAACCATTTAAGTATGAAATATAAGGAGGTAAATACTTGTAGGTAAGTTAGAGTTAGAACCCTCGTCTTAAGATGCCATAGCTCTCATTTGCACAAGGCTTGTTTGACACTATTGACTCATTTGGGTTATCAATCAAGAAGTTAGAAATTAGTGGGTTAGTAGTTAGTTAGCCATGCAATAGTGGAGTTAGTTAGACATGGTAAGAAAAGAAGCAACAAAAAGAAAAGAAGTAGAGAGAAGGGAAGTGACACTACAACAAGAAAGTAAAAATCAAATGAAAGCACAAGTAAATTGAAAGAAGGAAGAGAAGTAGTACTTGTATTAGCTTGTCACCCTTCAAATACAGCACTTACACACTCTCTCTTTCACTCTAATGGCTAAAACTAAAACTAGAAGAAGCAAACTAAATCAATTACAATTCCTAACAACAAAACACAAATTATAACTCTATTCTCTGGATCTGCTTCAACTGAAGACCCCTGGGGGGTATTTATAGGCACCAGAGGAAAGGGGGCCACGTGGGTGACCCATGGCTCGAAGCGCCTGGCCGCGTTTCCGCAGCCCTTTGGGCGCGCGCGCGGCTAGCTTCGGGCAGCGCGTCGCCCAGTCTGTCTTCTGACGCCTTGATCTTCTGAATTTGCGATTTGATACCCTGGGCTGACAAAATCTTCACTCTAAAGTCAATGGCTACTTGGTAGGCTTTTAATCACCAATTAAATGGTGATTTAGGTCTTCTTCTTCATTTGTACACCATGGACCTAGGATCAAGCAAGCAAGATTTTATTAGCAAAATTTTACATGAAATAAATATGAGAATGTGATGAAAATTATGCAAAATCAGAGACTAATCACTTACTCTTTTTGTCCTGTAGCAGCTGGGCGTTACAGCTATGATCATGGGTATATTCAGAGGCGAAAATCTCGGAAGCCATGACTCGGCCCACTACCCTATAACTATAAAATTCAATCCCCTCTACATAGGGGACCGTGTCCTAAGGAAAAAGTCTGTAACAGAGCTTGGAGTCCCTTTTTTATTTTAGTGGAACCTCTTTCTTTTGGCATTGTGGTTTTTCCCCTGTGGGATTTTTCACATAAATCCTCTAGCATTTGTATTGTTTATCTATGTCTTCAAAATCCCATTATAAATTGAGTGTGGATAAATTCTCCTGAGAAATTTACCCCTACATACACAAATATTGGGACACACACATATAGTTCACATACACGTATAAAGGCACACACAAATTAATATATAGACACACACACACACACACACACATATATTCATATATATAGTTGCAGACACACATATAGACTCAAACATATAACTAGAGACACACACATACAAGACATAGACATTCACATATACACGAATACATACATACAAAATACATACAAGAATACTAACATACATAACATACATGTATGCGCGCCAGTACATATTATCTAAGTATATATGTATACATATATACACATATTCATATATATAGTTGAATGCATACACAGATATAACAAACACGTACTTATATATTCACATATACATACTCAGATATTGAGATACACATATAATCTTACATATTCAAATACATATATGGACATACATAACATACATGTATGCGCGCGCGCACATACATATAGTCACATACACTTGTGTGTGTGTATATGTATGTATGTATATATATATATATATATACACACACACACACACACATTCACACACATAGACTCCTACACATAACTAGAGACGCGCGCGCGCGCACACATAGACATATTCACATCACAAATACATACATACAACATACATACATGTATGTGCGCCAATCCACATTATCTAACTTGAATTGGAAGGGGAAAAAAGAATGAGTTTAGAGTATAAAAGTTTGTAAAAATCGCTTAAAGGATTAACATACATACCTTGACTGTCTTACCAATGTAGCTTTATTTTGCAAACTTTAACTGTAAATAAATAGATATTTAACTATAACAAAGATAAATTATATACGATAAAATTTAACATAAAACATTAGCAAATAAAGAACAAATAACTAACCTCCGATGGATATTTTAGAAATCCTTTATGAGAAACCAACCACACACCAAAGTGCAAAAACTGCAAATATATATATATATATATATATATATATATATATATATATATATATATATATATATATATATATATATATATATATATATATATATATATATATATATATATAATAACATTATGTAATGATAATAAATAAAAATAAAGAGGCAAACCTGTCAGGACGTTAATACCAACCTTCTAGTGTCTTGACATCAAGTTTGAGAATGGTGAACAAGTTTGGATTGTCTTCAAATTACCTGCACTAGCAAAATTATATTAGATAATAATATAACATTAGAAAAGTTACGCGAGAAAAGAACCTGATCACCCTTCGTTGATGTTCGCATTTAGAGCCACAGCTTTATTTATCCCAGAAATGTACTCGTTGCCAAGAGTAATAAACAACACATAAGACCTTTCCTTGTTACACGAAACAATGAATCAAAAACTCTCTTGAAATCCTCACATATGGTGTCGGGAACCTATTCCCATAGGTACTGGCTCTTTGTCGTGAGAGATTACATGTAAACCGTGTATTTGGGGTATATTGGTTGTCCAACAACACATCTCAGTGCAGGAGAACTTGTGGTGAGGTAGAGGTAGAAGAATGCAATGGAAGCAGTTAGTGGATATGAAAGGGTTTGTCCGATTTTATAAAAGTCATAGTAGAGGAATCAGGATGCAAGTCTTGAAGGAACTGAGAGAAGGGTTCAAAGGGGTCGAAGGCCAGTCTTGAGAACTTGCATCATGTGTGAAGGAAAATGTTTTTAGTTGTGTGAAAGGAAAAGTTTTTCTAATAGAGAGAGATGAAACTTCATGAGTTTTATAAAATTAGAGGGAAAACAGAGCAATTGCTAATATTATCCCTTAGTTCTTGGGACGTGGAGAGGAGAGAAGAAGAGGAGAAGAGTGGAACACATTGATGAGGAAGAGAGAGAAGACGCACAGAGGAGATGACATATTGACCCGGCATTAAAGAAGGGAGAGGAAGAGAGAGAGAGACTGATTGTGAGAGATGAGAGGTAATGGAGAGAGAGGCGCCAACATATTAATTCTGATTCCTAAGTGAATGTGCACAACTTTCCACATTTAAGACTATATCAATCCCTATACATACATATTATTACATGCATAATTATACATGCGTACATAAATACATAAAAACATATGTGCGCGCGCGCACGCATACATAGTTACATAATACACCCAAGCAAATAAAAACTAATGAAAACATGTCTATATTTTTATATTTATATAAGTATATACGTATACATATATCATATATGGTTGAATGCATACATAAATATAACAAACACATGCTTATATATTCACATATTATATAGACAGATATTGAGATATACACACATATATTCTCACATATACAAACACATACACATGCATAGACACATGCACGCACACACACATATATAGGCACATACAATATATATTCACATATACAGTCAGATACGTACATATAAACTCATATACCACATAACTAGAGACAAACACATATATGTAGACATAGACATATTCACATCACAAATACACGCATACAACATACATACATAACATGTAGGTGTGCTAGTCCACATTATCTAACTATTGAGATATACGCACATATATTCTCACATATACAAACACATACACATGCATAGACACATGCACACACAAACACACACATATATGGGCACATACAATATATATTCACATATACAGTCAGATACGTACATATAAACTCATACACCACATAACTAGAGACAAACACATATATGTAGACATAGACATATTCACATCACAAATACACGCATACAACATACATACATAACATGTAGGTGTGCTAGTCCACATTATCTAACTAGATTTGGAAGAAAAAAGAAAAAAAATGAGCTTAGAATTTAAAATTTTGATTGTTTTAATGATGTAGCTTTATTTAGCTAGCTTTAATTATAAATAAATAGACATTTAACTATAACAGAGATATTTATATGCGGTAAAAAAGTTAACATAAAATATTAATACATAACAAATAACTTACCTCTTATATATGATTCAGAAATACTTCACGAGAAACCAACCTACACCCACCTGCAAAAACTAAAGAAATATACATAATAATATTTTGTAATGATAATAAATAAAAATAAAGAGACAAACTTGTCAAGACATCAATACCAACCTTCTAGTCTTGACACCAAGTTTGAGAATGGTGAACATGTTTGGATTGTCTCCAAATCACCTGCATCAAAATTATATTCAAAAAGAAAATATAACATTAGAAAAGTTGCTCAACAAAAAGAACCTGACCACCCTTCATCAACGTTCGCATTTATAGCCACAACTTTATTTATCTCAGAAATGTACACATTGCCAAAGGAAACAAACAACACATATGACCTTTCCTTGTTGCACGAATACTGGATCAAAAATCGACTTTCTCTTGAAAACCTCATACATGGTGTCAAGAACCAAATAACTCACATGTATCAACTCTTTGCCGTAAAGACTACATATAAACCATGTATTTGGGCTCAATCACTGTGGAAAGTCTTGATGACAAGTTAAAGCCCAATCTCATGTGGTAAAAAAAAAGCGGGTTCATGACGCGAGGAGAGGAGTGAGGCACATTGACGAGAAAGAAGAGTGCAGAGCCCTCAAGATGACATGGTTGACCCCGCATAAGAGGGGAGGAGGTTAATTGTAAGAGATGAGAGGAAATGGAAAGAGAGGCGCCAACATATTATTTTGATTCCTAAATGAATGTGCACAACTAAGTTTTGCATGTTCAAGACTATATTAATCCCTATACACACATATAACTATATGCATATTTATACATGTCTGCATAAATATGTAATTACACACATGTGTGTGCGCGCGTGCGTGCGTGCTTACATACTTGCATAACACACCCAAACAAATAAAAACACACGCAAACATGTCTACATTTATATGCATATATGTATACATATACACATATATATTCACATATATAGTTGAATGCATACACATATATATAAATACATACTTACATATCCACATATACATACACAGATATTGAAACATGTCACTTATATTCTCACATATACAAATACATACACATGTATAGACACACACAGACGCACACCCCTAAAACACACACAAAGATACTAATATATAGGCACATACACATATATTCACATATATGATATACACACATATTCTCAAATATACAAATACATACACATATATAGACACATATACCCCACAAAACACACACAGATATACTAATATATAGGCGCGCGCGCACACACACACATGTATATATTCACATATACACATATATGTTCACATATAGTACATACACACATATTCTCACATATACAAAATATATACACATATGTAGACACATACACATAGAAACACACACAAACACACAAACATACATACACATAACTGGAGATACATACACACACTTATTCACATAAACATAAATGCATATATACAACACACATACATGCACACAAACATACATAACATCATATACAAATACACACATATAAATACACACGCACCAACACAGACATATACTTAGATATTAGCACATACACAAATATATTCACATATATATTATATACACACATATTTTCTCATATACAAATATATACACATATATAGACACACACACGCACACTAATACATAGGCACATACACATATATATATATTAACATATATAGTACATACACACAAACTCATGCACATAACTAGACACACACACATACATATACATAAATGCATATATCCAGCACACATACATGTACACGAACAGACATAACATACATATGTAGACACAGACACATAGAAACACACACAAACATATATACACATAACTAGAGATACATACACACACACACACACAAACATACATTCACATAAACATAAATGCATATATACAACACACATACATGCACACAAACATACATAACATCATATACAAATACACACATATAAATACACACACGCACCAACACAGACATATACTTAGATATAGGCACATACACAAATATATTCACATATATAGTATATACACATATATTCTCACATATACAAATATATACACACATATATAGACACACACACATACACACTATTACATAGGCATATACACATATATATTAACATATATAGTACATACACACATAAACTCATGCACATAACTAGACACACACACACACATTTACATATACATAAATGCATATGCATATATCCAGCACACATATACACGAACAGACATAACATACATGTATGTGCGCAATCCACATGATCTAACTAGATTTTGAAGAAAAAAGAAAGAATGAGCTTATACATATAACTAGAGACACAAACACACAAACGTATATATATACACGCATATAAACTCATACACATAACTAGACACACACACATATCTACATATACATAAATGCATACATACATACAACACACATACATGCACACAAACATACATAACATCATATACAAATACATACACATATATAGACACACACGCACAAACACACACATATACTAATATATAGGCACATACAAATATATATTTACATATATATAGCACATACACATATATTTACATATGTTAATACATAACAAATAACTTACCTCTTATAGATGCTTCAGAAATGCTTCACGAGGAACCAACCTACACCCACCTGCACAAACTAAAGAAATATACATAATAATTTGTAATGATAATAAATAAAAATAAAGAGAAACTTGTCAAGACATCAATACCAACCTTCTAGCCTTGACACCAAGTTTGAGAATGGTGAACATGTTTGGATTTGTCTCCAAATCACCTGCACCAAAATTATATTAAAAAAAGAAAATATAACATTAGAAAAGTTGCTCAATAAAAAGAACCTGATCACCCTTTGTCAACGTTCGCATTTACAGCCACATCTTTATTTATCTCAGAAATGTACACGTTGCTAAAGGTAAAAAAACAACACATATGACTTTTCCTTGTTGCACGAATACTTGATCAAAAACCGACTTTCTCTTGAAATCCTCATACATGGTGTCAAGAACCAAATAACTCACATGTATCAACTCTTTACCGTAAGAGACTACATATAAACCATGTATTTGGGCTCAATCACTGTGGAAAGTCTTGATGACAAGTTAAAGCCCAATATCATGTGGTAAAAAAAAAGCGGGTTCATGCACATTGATTGTCCAACAATATCATCTCATTGTAAGGGAACTTATGGTGGGGTATCTAAAAGTAGTGGTAAAAAAAAGCGATGGAAGCAGCTGGTGGATACCAAAGGGTTTGGCATCTCTTATATAAAGTCGTAGTAGAGGAGACATGATGCAAGTCTTGAAGGATCTGGGAGGATTTAAAGAGGTCAAAGGCAGTCTTGAGAATGTTCATCATGTTAAGGGACATGTTTTTAGTGATGTTGAAGTTAGGCACTTGAAAAGTTGTTCTAATAGAGAGATAGAGGTCCATGAGTTTTATAAAATTAGAGGGAAAGCAGAATAATTGCTAATATTGTTCCCTTAGTTCTTGAGATGTGGAGATGCAAGGAGAGGAGTGAGGCACATTGACGAGAAAGAAGAGTGCGGAGTCCTCAAGATGACATGGTTGACCCCACATAAGAGGGGAGGAGAAGAGAGAAAAGCTAATTGTAAGAAATGAGAGGAAATGGAAAGAGAGGAGCCAACATATTTATTTTGATTCCTAAATGAATGTGCACAACTAAGTTTTGCATGTTCAAGACAATATTAATCCCTATACACACATATAACTATATGCATATTTATACATGTCTGCATAAATATGTAATTACACACACGTGTGTGCACGCGCGCATACATACTTGCATAACACACCCAAACAAATAAAAACACATGCAAACATGTTGACATTTCTACATTTATATGCATATATGTATACAAATATACACATATATTCACATATATAGTTGAATGCATATACATATATATATATATAAATACATACTTACATATCCACATATATATACACAGATATTGAAACATGTCACTTATATTCTCACATATACAAATACATACACATGTATAGACACACACATACGCACACCCCCTAAACACATACAAATATACTAATATATAGGCACATACACATATATTCACATATATGGTATATACACTCATATATTCTCAAATATACAAGTACATACACATATAGACACATATACCCCCCAAAACACACACAGATATACTAATATATAGGCGCGCGCGCGCACTCACACATATGTATATATTCACATATACACATATATGTTCACATATAGTACATACATATTTTCACATATACAACACATATGTTCACATATAGTACATACACACATATTTTCACATATACAAATATATACACATATGTAAACACGCACATAGAAACACACACAAACACACAAACATACATACATACACTTATATACACATATATGTTCACATATAGTACATACACACATATTTTCACATATACAAATATATACACATGTAAACACACATATAGAAACACACACAAACACACAAACATACATACACACACACACTTATTCACATAAACATAAATGCATATATACAAAACACATACATGCACACAAACAAACATAATATCATATACAAATACACACACATATATAGGCACACACGCACCAACATAAACATATACTAAGATATAGGCACATACACAAATATATTCACATATACAGTATATACACACATATATTCTCACATATACAAATATATACACATATATAGACACACACACACACACACTAATACATAGGCACATACACATATATATATTAACATATATAGTACATACACACATAAACGCATGCACATAACTAGACACACACACACATATTTACATATACATAAATACATATATCCAGCACACATACATGTACACGAACAGACGTAACATACATGTATGTGCGCAATCCACATGATCTAACAAGATTTTGAAGAAAAATGAAAGAATGGGCTTATATATATAACTAGAGACACAGACACACACATATATATACACGCATATAAACTCATACACATAACTAGACACACACACACATCTACATATACAAATACATAAATGCATACATACACATACAACACACATACATGCACACAAAATATAACATCATATACAAAAACATACACATATATAGACACACGCACCTACACACACATATAATAATATATAGGCACATAAACATATATATTTACATATATATAGCACATACACATATATTTACATATGTTAATACATAACAAATAACTTACCTCTTATAGATGCTTCAGAAATGCTTCACGAGGAACCAACCTACACCCACCTGCACAAACTAAAGAAATATACATAATAATATTTTGTAATGATAATAATAAAAATAAAGAGAAATTTGTCAAGACATCAAATACCAACCTTCTAGCCTTGACACCAAGTTTGAGAATGGTGAACATGTTTGGATTGTCCCCAAATCACCTGCACAAAAATTATATTCAAAAAAGAAATATAACATTAGAAAAGTTGCTCAACAAAAAGAACCTGACCATGCACTTTGACCATGGCTCTAAGTCCAGGATTATGCCGCAAAGACGCGACAAAAGTCGCGTTTCCACGGCCTTGAATCTGGGGGAGTGTTTGCTCCCCCTATCTCTCCATTCGTCCCCCTATCCATTTCTTTCCTATAAATACCTCACACATCAGATGCAGAGGAGTGAATCCTAGGAGTAAATTCTTGCTTTATTTTTAGGGTTTAGAATCATTGTTAGATAGAGTGTGAAGTCCTCAAGATAACATGGTTGGCCTCGCATAAGAGGGGAGAAGAGAGAGAAACTAATTGTGAGAGATGAGAGGAAATGGAAAGAGAGGCGCCAACATATTATTTTGATTCCTAAATGAATGTGCACAACTAAGTTTTGCATGTTCAAGACTATATTAATCCCTATACACACATATAACTATATGCATATTTATACATGTCACATGTGTGCGCGCGCGCATACATACTTGCATAACACACCCAAACAAATAAAAACACATGCAAACATGTTGACATTTCTACATTTATATGCATATATGTATACATATATACACATATATTCACATATATAGTTGAATGCATATACATGAACATATAAATACATACATATCCATATATATATATACACAGATATTGAAACATGTCACTTATATTCTCACATATACAAATACATACACATGTATAGACACACACATACGCACACCCCCTAAAAACATACAAATATACTAATATATAGGCATATACACATATATATTCACATATATGGTATATACACTCATATATTCTCAAATATACAAGTACATACACATATATAGACACATATACCCCCAAAACACACACAGATATACTAATATATAGGCGCGCGCGCGCACTCACACATATGTATATATTCACATATACACATATATGTTCATATATAGTACATACACACATATTTTCACATATACAAATATATACACTTATGTAAACACACACATAGAAACACACACAAACACACAAACATACATACATACACTATTATACACGTATATGTTCACATATAGTACATACACACATATTTTCACATATACAAATATATACACATGTAAACACACACATAGAAACACACACAAACACACAAACATACATACATACACATAACTGAAGACACATACACACTTATTCACATAAACATAAATGCATATATACAACACACATACATGCACACAAACATACATAATATCATATACAAATACACACACATATATAGACACACACGCACCAACATAGACATATACTAAGATATAGGCACATACACAAATATATTCACATATACAGTATATACACACATATATTCTCACATATACAAATATATACACATATATAGACACACACACACACACAAACTAATACACAGGCACATACACACACACACACACACACATATATATATATTAACATATATAGTACATACACATAAACACATGCACTAACTAGACACACACACATACATATTTACATATACATAAATGCATATATCCAGCACACATACATGTACACGAACAGACGTAACAAACATGTATGTGCGCAATCCACATGATCTAACTAGATTTTGAAGAAAAATGAAAGAATGGGCTTATATATATAACTAGAGACACAAACACATAAATATATATACACGCATATAAACTCATACACATAACTAGACACACACACACATATCTACATATACATAAATGCATACATACATACAACACACATACATGCACACATATATAACATATACAAAAACATACACATATATAGACACACACGCACCTACACACACATACTAATATATAGGCACATAAACATATATATTTACATATATATAGCACATACACATATATTTACATATGTTAATACATAACAAATAACTTACCTCTTATAGATGCTTCAAAAATGCTTCACGAGGAACCAACCTACACCCACCTGCACAAACTAAAGAAATATACATAATAATATTTTGTAATGATAATAAATAAAAATAAAGAGAAATTTGTCAAGACATCAATACCAACCTTCTAGCCTTGACACCAAGTTTGAGAATGGTGAACATGTTTGGGTTGCCCCAAATCACCTGCACAAAAATTATATTCAAAAAAGAAATATAACATTAGAAAAGTTGCTCAACAAAAAGAACCTGACCATGCACTTTGACCATGGCTCTAAGTCCAGGATTATGCCGCAAAGACGTGACAAAAGTCGCGTTTCCACGGCCTTGAATCTGGGGGAGTGTTTGCTCCCCTATCTCTCCATTCGTCCCCCCTATCCATTTCTTTCCTATAAATACCTCACACATCAGATGCAGAGGAGTGAATCCTAGGAGTAAATTCTTGCTTTATTTTTAGGGTTTAGAATCATTGTTAGATAGAGTGTGAAGTCCTCAAGATGACATGGTTGACCTCGCATAAGAGGGGAGGAGAAGAGAGAGAAACTAATTGTGAGAGATGAGAGGAAATGGAAAGAGAGGCGCCAACATATTATTTTGATTCCTAAATGAATGTGCACAACTAAGTTTTGCATGTTCAAGACTATATTAATCCCTATACACACATATAACTATATGCATATTTATACATGTCACATGTGTGCGCGCGCGCATACATACTTGCATTACACACCCAAACAAATAAAAACACATGCAAACATGTTGACATTTCTACATTTATATGCATATATGTATACATATATACACATATATTCACATATATAGTTGAATGCATATATATAAATATATAAATAATACATATCCACATATATATACACAGATATTGAAACATGTCACTTATATTCTCACATATACAAATACATACACATGTATAGACACACACATACGCACACCCCTAAACACATACAAATATACTAATATATAGGCATATACACATATATATTCACATATATGGTATATACACTCATATATTCTCAAATATACAAGTACATACACATATATAGACACATATACCCCCAAAACACACACAGATATACTAATATATAGGCGAGCGCGCGCACTCACACATATGTATATATTCACATATACACATATATGTTCACATATAGTACATACACACATATTTTCACATATATAAATATATACACATGTAAACACGCACATAGAAACACACACAAACACACAAACATACATACATACACTATATATACACGTATATGTTCACATATAGTACATACACACATATTTTCACATATACAATATATACACATGTAAACACACACATAGAAACACACACAAACATACATACATACATACATAACTGAAGACACATACACACTTATTCACATAAACATAAATGCATATATACAACACACATACATGCACACAAACATACATAATATCATATACAAATACACACACATATATAGACACGCACCAACATAGACATATACTAAGATATAGGCACATACACAAATATATTAACATATACAGTATATACACACATATATTCTCACATATACAAATATATACACATATATAGACACACACACACACACACACACACATATAGTACATACATAGGCACATACACATATATATATTAACATATATAGTACATACACATAACGCATGCACATAACTAGACACACACACATATTTACATATACATAAATGCATATATCCAGCACACATACATGTACACGAACAGACGTAACATACATGTATGTGCGCAATCCACATGATCTAACTAGATTTTGAAGAAAAATGAAAGAATGGGCTTATATATATAACTAGAGACACAAACACATACATATATATACACGCATATAAACTCATACACATAACTAGACACACACACACATATCTACATATACATAAATGCATACATACATACAACACACATACATGCACACATATATAACATATACAAAAACATACACATATATAGACACACATGCACCTACACACACACATATATATATAGGCACATAAACATATATATTTACATATAGCACATACACATATATTTACATATGTTAATACATAACAAATAACTTACCTCTTATAGATGCTTCAGAAATGCTTCACGAGGAACCAACCTACACCCACCTGCACAAACTAAAGAAATATACATAATAATATTTTGTAATGATAATAAATAAAAATAAAGAGAAATTTGTCAAGACATCAATACCAACCTTCTAGCCTTGACACCAAGTTTGAGAATGGTGAACATGTTTGGATTGTCCCCAAATCACCTGCACAAAAATTATATTCAAAAAAGAAATATAACATTAGAAAAGTTGCTCAACAAAAAGAACCTGACCCTGCACTTTGACATGGCTCTAAGTCCAGGATTATGCCGCAAAGACGCGACAAAAGTCGCGTTTCCACGGCCTTGAATCTGGGGGAGTGTTTGCTCCCCCTATCTCTCCATTCGTCCCCCCTATCCATTTCTTTCCTATAAATACCTCACACATCAGATGCAGAGGAGTGAATCCTAGGAGTAAATTCTTGCTTTATTTTTAGGGTTTAGAATCATTGTTAGATAGAGTGTGAAGTCCTCAAGATGACATGGTTGACCTCGCATAAGAGGGGAGGAGAAGAGAGAGAAACTAATTGTGAGAGATGAGAGGAAATGGAAAGAGAGGCGCCAACATATTATTTTGATTCCTAAATGAATGTGCACAACTAAGTTTTGCATGTTCAAGACTATATTAATCCCTATACACACATATAACTATATGCATATTTATACATGTCACATGTGTGCGCGCGCGCATACGTACTTGCATAACACA
Source organism: Agave tequilana (assembly GCA_038442645.1). Taxonomy (NCBI): domain Eukaryota; kingdom Viridiplantae; phylum Streptophyta; class Magnoliopsida; order Asparagales; family Asparagaceae; genus Agave; species Agave tequilana. The sequence continues at coordinate 24,584 of JAVJIF010012577.1, read as the reverse complement.
CCCAAACAAATAAAAACACATGCAAACATGTTGACATTTCTACATTTATAAGCATATATGTATACATATATACACATATATTCACATATATAGTTGAATGCATATACATAAATATATAAATACATACATATCCATATATATATATATATACACACAGATATTGAAACATGTCACTTATATTCTCACATATACAAATACATACACATGTATAGACACACACATACGCGCACCCCTAAACACATACAAATTTACTAATATATAGGCATATACACATATATATTCACATATATGGTATATACACTCATATATTCTCAAATATACAAGTACATACACATATATAGACATATATACCCCCCAAAACACACACAGATATACTAATATATAGGCGCGCGCGCGCACTCACACATATGTATATATTCACATATACACATATATGTTCACATATAGTACAAACACACATATTTTCACATATACAAATATATACACATATGTAAACACGCACATAGAAACACACACAAACACACAAACATACATACATACACTATATATACACGTATATGTTCACATATAGTACATACACACATATTTTCACATATACAAATATATACACATGTAAACAGACACACAAACACACAAACATACTTACACATAACTGAAGACACATACACACTTATTCACATAAACATAAATGCATATATACAACACACATACATGCACACAAACATACATAATATCATATACAAATACACACACATATATAGACACACGCACCAACATAGACATATACTAAGATATAGGCACATACACAAATATATTCACATATACAGTATATACACACATATATTCTCACATATACAATATACACATATATAGACACACACACACACACACACACACATATAGTACATACATAGGCACATACACATATATATATTAACATATATAGTACATACACATAACGCATGCACATAACTAGACACACACACATATTTACATATACATAAATGCATATATCCAGCACACATACATGTACACGAACAGACGTAACATACATGTATGTGCGCAATCCACATGATCTAACTAGATTTTGAAGAAAAATGAAAGAATGGGCTTATATATATAACTAGAGACACAAACACATACATATATATACACGCATATAAACTCATACACATAACTAGACGCACACACACATATCTACATATACATAAATGCATACATACATACAACACACATACATGCACACATATATAACATATACAAAAACATACACATATATAGACACACATGCACCTACACACACACACATATATATAGGCACATAAACATATATATTTACATATAGCACATACACATATATTTACATATGTTAATACATAACAAATAACTTACCTCTTATAGATGCTTCAGAAATGCTTCACGAGGAACCAACCTACACCCACCTGCACAAACTAAAGAAATATACATAATAATATTTTGTAATGATAATAAATAAAAATAAAGAGAAATTTGTCAAGACATCAATACCAACCTTCTAGCCTTGACACCAAGTTTGAGAATGGTGAACATGTTTGGATTGTCCCCAAATCACCTGCACAAAAATTATATTCAAAAAAGAAATATAACATTAGAAAAGTTGCTCAACAAAAAGAACCTGACCCTGCACTTTGACATGGCTCTAAGTCCAGGATTATGCCGCAAAGACGCGACAAAAGTCGCGTTTCCACGGCCTTGAATCTGGGGGAGTGTTTGCTCCCCCTATCTCTCCATTCGTCCCCCCTATCCATTTCTTTCCTATAAATACCTCACACATCAGATGCAGAGGAGTGAACCCTAGGAGTAAATTCTTGCTTTATTTTTAGGGTTTAGAATCATTGTTAGATAGAGTGTGAAGTCCTCAAGATGACATGGTTGACCTCGCATAAGAGGGGAGGAGAAGAGAGAGAAACTAATTGTGAGAGATGAGAGGAAATGGAAAGAGAGGCGCCAACATATTATTTTGATTCCTAAATGAATGTGCACAACTAAGTTTTGCATGTTCAAGACTATATTAAGCCCTATACACACATATAACTATATGCATATTTATACATGTCACATGTGCGCGCGCGCGCATACAAACTTGCATAACACACCCAAACAAATAAAAACACATGCAAACATGTTGACATTTCTACATTTATATGCATATATGTATACATATATACACATATATTCACATCTATAGTTGAATGCATATACATAAATATATAAATAAATACATATCCACATATATATACACAGATATTGAAACATGTCACTTATATTCTCACATATACAAATACATACACATGTATAGACACACACATACGCGCACCCCCTAAACACATACAAATTTACTAATATATAGGCATATACACATATATATTCACATATATGGTATATACACTCATATATTCTCAAATATACAAGTACATACACATATATAGACATATACCCCCCAAAACACACACAGATATACTAATATATAGGCGCGCGCGCGCACTCACACATATGTATATATTCACATATACACATATATGTTCACATATAGTACAAACACACATATTTTCACATATACAAATATATACACATATGTAAACACGCACATAGAAACACACACAAACACACAAACATACATACATACACTATATATACACGTATATGTTCACATATAGTACATACACACATATTTTCACATATACAAATATATACACATGTAAACAGACACACAAACACACAAACATACTTACACATAACTGAAGACACATACACACTTATTCACATAAACATAAATGCATATATACAACACACATACATGCACACAAACATACATAATATCATATACAAATACACACACATATATAGACACACGCACCAACATAGACATATACTAAGATATAGGCACATACACAAATATATTCACATATACAGTATATACACACATATATTCTCACATATACAATATACACATATATAGACACACACACACACACACACACACACACACACATATAGTACATACATAGGCACATACACATATATATTAACATATATAGTACATACACATAACGCATGCACATAACTAGACACACACACATATTTACATATACATAAATGCATATATCCAGCACACATACATGTACACGAACAGACGTAACATACATGTATGTGCGCAATCCACATGATCTAACTAGATTTTGAAGAAAAATGAAAGAATGGGCTTATATATATAACTAGAGACACAAACACATACATATATATACACGCATATAAACTCATACACATAACTAGACGCACACACACATATCTACATATACATAAATGCATACATACATACAAACACATACATGCACACATATATAACATATACAAAAACATACACATATATAGACACACATGCACCTACACACACACACATATATATATAGGCACATAAACATATATATTTACAATATAATATTAGAAAAGTTGCTCAACAAAAAGAACCTGACTATGCACTTTGACCATGGCTCTAAGTCCAGGATTATGCCGCAAAGACGCGACAAAAGTCGCGTTTCCACGGCCTTGAATCTGGGGGAGTGTTTGCTCCCCCTATCTCTCCATTCGTCCCCCCTATCCATTTCTTTCCTATAAATACCTCACACATCAGATGCAGAGGAGTGAATCCTAGGAGTAAATTCTTGCTTTATTTTTAGGGTTTAGAATCATTGTTAGATAGAGTGTGAAGTCCTCAAGATGACATGGTTGACCTCGCATAAGAGGGGAGGAGAAGAGCTAATTGTGAGAGATGAGAGGAAATGGAAAGAGAGGCGCCAACATATTATTTTGATTCCTAAATGAATGTGCACAACTAAGTTTTGCATGTTCAAGACTATATTAATCCCTATACACACATATAACTATATGCATATTTATACATGTCACATGTGTGCGCGCGCGCATACAAACTTGCATAACACACCCAAACAAATAAAAACACATGCAAACATGTTGACATTTCTACATTTATATGCATATATGTATACATATATACACATATATTCACATATATTGTTGAATGCATTACATAAATATATAAATACATACATATCCACATATATATATACACAGATATTGAAACATATCACTTATATTCTCACATATACAAATACATACACATGTATAGACACACACATACGCGCACCCCCTAAACACATACAAATATACTAATATATAGGCATATACACATATATATTCACATATATGGTATATACACTCATATATTCTCAAATATACAAGTACATACACATATATAGACATATATACCCCCCAAAACACACACAGATATACTAATATATAGGCGCGCGCGCGCACTCACACATATGTATATATTCACATATACACATATATGTTCACATATAGTACATACACACATATTTTCACATATACAAATATATACACATATGTAAACACGCACATAGAAACACACACAAACACACAAACATACATACATACACTATATATACACGTATATGTTCACATATAGTACATACACACATATTTTCACATATATATATACACATGTAAACACACACACACAACACACAAACATACATACACATAACTGAAGACACATACACACTTATTCACATAAACATAAATGCATATATACAACACACATACATGCACACAAACATACATAATATCATATACAAATACACACATATATAGACACACGCACCAACATAGACATATACTAAGATATAGGCACATATACAAATATATTCACATATACAGTATATACACACATATATTCTCACATATACAAATATATACACATATATAGACACACACACACACACACACACTAATACATAGGCACATACACATATATATATTAACATATATAGTACATACACATAAACGCATGCACATAACTAGACACACACATATTTACATATACATAAATGCATATATCCAGCACACATACATGTACACGAACAGACGTAACATACATGTATGTGCGCAATCCACATGATCTAACTAGATTTTGAAGAAAAATGAAAGAATGGGCTTATATATATAACTAGAGACACAAACACATACATATATATACACGCATATAAACTCATACACATAACTAGACGCACACACACATATCTACATATACATAATGCATACATACATACAACACACATACATGCACACATATATAACATATACAAAAACATACACATATATAGACACACACGCACCTACACACATATACTAATATATAGGCACATAAACATATATATTTACATATATATAGCACATACACATATATTTACATATGTTAATACATAACAAATAACTTACCTCTTATAGATGCTTCAGAAATGCTTCACGAGGAACCAACCTACACCCACCTGCACAAACTAAAGAAATATACATAATAATATTTTGTCATGATAATAAATAAAAATAAAGAGAAATTTGTCAAGACATCAATACCAACCTTCTAGCCTTGACACCAAGTTTGAGAATGGTGAACATGTTTGGAATGTCCCCAAATCACTTGCACAAAAATTATATTCAAAAAAGAAATATAACATTAGAAAAGTTGCTCAACAAAAAGAACCTGACCATGCACTTTGACATGGCTCTAAGTCCAGGATTATGCCGCAAAGACGCGACAAAAGTCGCGTTTCCACGGCCTTGAATCTGGGGGAGTGTTTGCTCCCCCTATCTCTCCATTCGTCCCCCCTATCCATTTCTTTCCTATAAATACCTCACACATCAGATGCAGAGGAGTGAACCCTAGGAGTAAATTCTTGCTTTATTTTTAGGGTTTAGAATCATTGTTAGATAGAGTGTGAAGTCCTCAAGATGACATGGTTGACCTCGCATAAGAGGGGAGGAGAAGAGAGAGAAACTAATTGTGAGAGATGAGAGGAAATGGAAAGAGAGGCGCCAACATATTATTTTGATTCATAAATGAATGTGCACAACTAAGTTTTGCATGTTCAAGACTATATTAATCCCTATACACACATATAACTATATGCATATTTATACATGTCACATGTGTGCGCGCGCGCATACATACTTGCATAACACACCCAAACAAATAAAAACACATGCAAACATGTTGACATTTCTACATTTATATGCATATATGTATACATATATACACATATTCACATATATATTGAATGCATATACATAAACATATAAATACATACATATCCATATATATATATATATATACACAGATATTGAAACATGTCACTTATATTCTCACATATACAAATACATACACATGTATAGACACACACATACGCACACCCCCTAAACACATACAAATATACTAATATATAGGCATATACACATATATATTCACATATATGGTATATACACTCATATAATCTCAAATATACAAGTACATACACATATATAGACACATATACCCCCCAAAACACACACAGATATACTAATATATAGGCGCGCGCGCGCACTCACACATATGTATATATTCACATATACACATATATGTTCATACACACATATTTTCACATATACAAATATATACACATATGTAAACACGCACATAGAAACACACACAAACACACAAACATACATACATACACTATTTATACACGTATATGTTCACATATAGTACATACACACATATTTTCACATATACAAATATATACACATGTAAACACACACATAGAAACACACACAAACACACAAACATACATACATACACATAACTGAAGACACATACACACTTATTCACATGTTTAAATGCATATATACAACACACATACATGCCACAAACATACATAATATCATATACAAATACACACACATATATAGACACACACGCACCAACATAGACATATACTAAGATATAGGCACATACACAAATATATTCACATATACAGTATATACACACATATTCTCACATATACAAATATATCACATATATATACACACACACACACACACATATAGTACATACATAGGCACATACACATATATATATTAACATATATAGTACATACACATAAACGCATGCACATAACTTGACACACACACACATATTCACATATACATAAATGCATATATCCAGCACACATACATGTACACGAACAGACGTAACATACATGTATGTGCGCAATCCACATGATCTAACTAGATTTTGAAGAAAAATGAAAGAATGGGCTTATATATATAACTTGAGACACAAACACATACATATATATACACGCATATAAACTCATACACAAAACTAGACACACACACACACACATATCTACATATACATAAATGCATACATACATACAACACACATACATGCACACATATATAACATATACAAAAACATACACATATATAGGCACACACGCACCTACACACACATATACTAATATATAGGCACATAACATATATATTTACATATATATAGCACATACACAAATATTTACATATGTTAATACATAACAAATAACTTACCTCTTATAGATGCTTCAGAAATGCTTCACGAGGAACCAACCTACACCCACCTGCACAAACTAAAGAAATATACATAATAATATTTTGTAATGATAATAAATAAAAATAAAGAGAAATTTGTCAAGACATCAATACCAACCTTCTAGCCTTGACACCAAGTTTGAGAATGGTGAACATGTTTGGATTGTCCCCAAATCACCTGCACAAAAATTATATTCAAAAAAGAAATACAACAATAGAAAAGTTGTTCAACAAAAAGAACCTGACCATGCACTTTGACCATGGCTCTAAGTCCAGGATTATGCCGCAAAGACGCGACAAAAGTCGCGTTTCCAAGGCCTTGAATCTGAGGGAGTGTTTGCTCCCCCTATCTCTCCATTCGTCCCCCCTATCCATTTCTTTCCTATAAATACCTCACACATCAGATGCAGAGGAGTGAATCCTAGGAGTAAATTCTTACTTTATTTTTAGGGTTTAGAATCATTGTTAGATAGAGTGTGAAGTCCTCAAGATGACATGGTTGACCTCGCATAAGAGGGGAGGAGAAGAGCTAATTGTGAGAGATGAGAGGAAATGGAAAGAGAGGCGCCAACATATTATTTTGATTCCTAAATGAATGTGCACAACTAAGTTTTGCATGTTCAAGACTATATTAATCCCTATACACACATATAACTATATGCATATTTATACATGTCACATGTGTGCGCGCGCGCATACAAACTTGCATAACACACCCAAACAAATAAAAACACATGCAAACATGTTGACATTTCTACATTTATATGCATATATGTATACATATATACACATATTCACATATATAGTTGAATGCATATACATAAATATATAAATACATACATATCCACATATATATACACAGATATTGAAACATGTCACTTATATTCTCACATATACAAATACATACACATGTATAGACACACACATACGCGCACCCCCTAAACACATACAAATATACTAATATATAGGCATATACACATATATATTCACATATATGGTATATACACTCATATATTCTCAAATATACAAGTACATACACATATATAGACACATATACCCCCAAAACACACACAGATATACTAATATATAGGCGCGCGCGCGCACTCACACATATGTATATATTCACATATACACATATATGTTCACATATAGTACATACACACATATTTTCACATATACAATATATACACATATGTAAACACGCACATAGAAACACACACAAACAACAAACATACATACATACACTATATATACACGTGTATATGTTCACATATAGTACATACACACATATTTTCACATATACAAATATATACACATGTAAACACACACACAAACACACAAACATACATACACATAACGAAGACACATACACACTTATTCACATAAACATAAATGCATATATATACAACACACATACATGCACACAAACATACATAATATCATATACAAATACACACACATATATAGACACACGCACCAACATAGACATATACTAAGATATAGGCACATACACAAATATATTCACATATACAGTATATACACACATATATTCTCACATATACAAATATATACACATATATAGACACACACACACACACACACTAATACATAGGCACATACACATATATATTAACATATATAGTACATACACATAAACGCATGCACATAACTAGACACACACACACACATATTTACATATACATAAATGCATATATCTAGCACACATACATGTACACGAACAGACGTAACATACATGTATGTGCGCAATCCACATGATCTAACTAGATTTTGAAGAAAAATGAAAGAATGGGCTTATATATATAACTAGAGACACAAACACATACATATATATACACGCATATAAACTCATACACATAACTAGACACGCACACACAAATCTACATATACATAAATGCATACATACATACAACACACATACATGCACACATATATAACATATACAAAAACATACACATATATAGACACACACGCACCTACACACATATACTAATATATAGGCACATAAACATATATATTTACATATATATAGCACATACACATATATTTACATATGTTAATACATAACAAATAACTTACCTCTTATAGATGCTTCAGAAATGCTTCACGAGGAACCAACCTACACCCACCTGCACAAACTAAAGAAATATACATAATAATATTTTGTAATGATAATAAATAAAAATAAAGAGAAATTTGTCAAGACATCAATACCAACCTTCTAGCCTTGACACCAAGTTTGAGAATGGTGAACATGTTTGGATTGTCCCCAAATCACCTGCACAAAAATTATATTCAAAAAAGAAATATAATATTAGAAAAGTTGCTCAACAAAAAGAACCTGACCATGCACTTTGACCATGGCTCTAAGTCCAGGATTATGCCGCAAAGACGCGACAAAAGTCGCGTTTCCACGGCCTTGAATCTGGGGGAGTGTTTGCTCCCCCTATCTCTCCATTCGTCCCCCCTATCCATTTCTTTCCTATAAATACCTCACACATCAGATGCAGAGGAGTGAATCCTAGGAGTAAATTCTTGCTTTATTTTTAGGGTTTAGAATCATTGTTAGATAGAGTGTGAAGTCCTCAAGATGACATGGTTGACCTCGCATAAGAGGGGAGGAGAAGAGAGAAACTAATTGTGAGAGATGAGAGGAAATGGAAAGAGAGGCGCCAACATATTATTTTGATTCCTAAATGAATGTGCACAACTAAGTTTTGTATGTTCAAGACTATATTAATCCCTATACACACATATAACTATATGCATATTTATACATGTCACATGTGCGCGCGCGCGCATACAAACATGCATAACACACCCAAACAAATAAAAACACATGCAAACATGTTGACATTTCTACATTTATATGCATATATGTATACATATATACACATATATTCACATATATAGCTGAATGCATATACATAAATATATAAATACATACATATCCACATATATATACACAGATATTGAAACATGTCACTTATATTCTCACATATACAAATACATACACATGTATAGACACACACATACGCGCACCCCCTAAACACATACAAATATACTAATATATAGGCATATACACATATATATTCACATATATGGTATATACACTCATATATTCTCAAATATACAAGTACATACACATATATAGACACATATACCCCCCAAAACACACACAGATATACTAATATATAGGCGCGCGCGCGCACTCACACATATGTATATATTCACATATACACATATATGTTCACATGTAGTACATACACAAATATTTTCACATATACAAATATATACACATATGTAAACACGCACATAGAAACACACACAAACACACAAACATACATACATACACTATATATACACGTATATGTTCACATATAGTACATACACACATATTTTCACATATACAAATATATACACATGTAAACACACACACAAAAATACAAACATGCATACACATAACTGAAGACACATACACACTTATTCACATAAACATAAATGCATATATACAACACACATACATGCACACAAACATACATAATATCATATACAAATACACACATATATAGACACACGCACCAACATAGACATATACTAAGATATAGGCACATACACAAATATATTCACATATACAGTATATACACACATATATTCTCACATATACAAATATATACACATATATAGACACACACACACACACTAATACATAGGCACATACACATATATATATATTAACATATATAGTACATACACATAAACGCATGCACATAACTAGACACACACATATTTACATATACATAAATGCATATATCCAGCACACATACATGTACACGAACAGACGTAACATACATGTATGTGCGCAATCCACATGATCTAACTAGATTTTGAAGAAAAATGAAAGAATGGGTTTATATATATCACTAGAGACACAAACACATACATATATATACACGCATATAAACTCATACACATAACTAGACACACACACACACACATATCTACATATACATAAATGCATACATACATACAACACACATACATGCACACATATATAACATATACAAAAACATACACATATATAGACACACACGCACCTACACACACATATACTAATATATAGGCACATAAACATATATATTTACATATATATAGCACATACACATATATTTACATATGTTAATACATAACAAATAACTTACCTCTTATAGATGCTTCAGAAATGCTTCACGAGGAACCAACCTACACCCACCTGCACAAACTAAAGAAATATACATAATAATATTTTGTAATGATAATAAATAAAAATAAAGAGAAATTTGTCAAGACATCAATACCAACCTTCTAGCCTTGACACCAAGTTTGAGAATGGTGAACATGTTTGGATTGTCCCCAAATCACCTGTACAAAAATTATATTCAAAAAGAAATATAACAATAGAAAAGTTGCTCAACAAAAAGAACCTGACCATGCACTTTGACCATGGCTCTAAGTCCAGGATTATGCCGCAAAGACGCGACAAAAGTCGCGTTTCCAAGGCCTTGAATCTGGGGGAGTGTTTGCTCCCCCTATCTCTCCATTCGTCCCCCCTATCCATTTCTTTCCTATAAATACCTCACACATCAGATGCAGAGGAGTGAATCCTAGGAGTAAATTCTTGCTTTATTTTTAGGGTTTAGAATCATTGTTAGATAGAGTGTGAAGTCCTCAAGATGACATGGTTGACCTCGCATAAGAGGGGAGGAGAAGAGCTAATTGTGAGAGATGAGAGGAAATGGAAAGAGAGGCGCCAACATATTATTTTGATTCCTAAATGAATGTGCACAACTAAGTTTTGCATGTTCAAGACTATATTAATCCCTATACACACATATAACTATATGCATATTTATACATGTCACATGTGTGCGCGCGCGCATACAACTTGCATAACACACCCAAACAAATAAAAACACATGAAACATGTTGACATTTCTACATTTATATGCATATATGTATACATATATACACATATATTCACATATATAGTTGAATGCATATACATAAATATATAAATATATACATATCCACATATATATACACAGATATTGAAACATGTCACTTATATTCTCACATATACAAATACATACACATGTATAGACACACACATACGCGCACCCCCTAAACACATACAAATATACTAATATATAGGCATATACACATATATATTCACATATATGGTATATACACTCATATATTCTCAAATATACAAAGTACATACACATATATAGACACATATACCCCCCAAAACACACACAGATATACTAATATATAGGCGCGCGCGCGCACTCACACATATGTATATATTCACATATACACATATATGTTCACATATAGTACATACACACATATTTTCACATATACAAATATATACACATATGTAAACACGCACATAGAAACACACACAAACACACAAACATACATACATACACTATATATACAAGTATATGTTCACATATAGTACATACACACATATTTTCACATATACAAATATATACACATGTAAACACACACACAAACACACAAACATACATACACATAACTGAAGACACATACACACTTATTCACATAAACATAAATGCATATATACAACACACATACATGCACACAAACATACATAATATCATATACAAATACACACACATATATAGACACACGCACCAACATAGACATATACTAAGATATAGGCACATACACAAATATATTCACATATACAGTATATACACACATATATTCTCACATATACAAATATATACACATATATAGACACACACACACACACATAGTACATACATAGGCACATACACATATATATATTAACATATATAGTACATACACATAAACACATGCACATAACTAGACACACACACACACATATTTACATATACATAAATGCATATATCCAGCACACATACATGTACACGAACAGACGTAACATACATGTATGTGCGCAATCCACATGATCTAACTAGATTTTGAAGAAAAATGAAAGAATGGGCTTATATACATAACTAGAGACACAAACACATACATATATATACACGCATATAAACTCATACACATAACTAGACGCACACACACATATCTACATATACATAAATGCATACATACATACAACACACATACATGCACACATATATAACATATATAAAAACATACACATATATAGACACACACGCACCTACACACACACACATATATATAGGCACATAAACATATATATTTACATATAGCACATACACATATATTTACATATGTTAATACATAACAAATAACTTACCTCTTATAGATGCTTCAGAAATGCTTCACGAGGAACCAACCTACACCCACCTGCACAAACTAAAGAAATATACATAATAATATTTTGTAATGATAATAAATAAAAATAAAGAGAAATTTGTCAAGACATCAATACCAACCTTCTAGCCTTGACACCAAGTTTGAGAATGGTGAACATGTTTGGATTGTCCCCAAATCACCTGCACAAAAATTATATTCAAAAAAGAAATAATATTAGAAAAGTTGCTCAACAAAAAGAACCTGACCATGCACTTTGACCATGGCTCTAAGTCCAGGATTATGCCGCAAAGACGCGACAAAAGTCGCGTTCCACGGCCTTGAATCTGGGGAGTGTTTGCTCCCCCTATCTCTCCATTCGTCCCCCCTATCCATTTCTTTCCTATAAATACCTCACACATCAGATGCAGAGGAGTGAATCCTAGGAGTAAATTCTTGCTTTATTTTTAGGGTTTAGAATCATTGTTAGATAGAGTGTGAAGTCCTCAAGATGACATGGTTGACCTCGCATAAGAGGGGAGGAGAAGAGCTAATTGTGAGAGATGAGAGGAAATGGAAAGAGAGGCGCCAACATATTATTTTGATTCCTAAATGAATGTGCACAACTAAGTTTTGCATGTTCAAGACTATATTAATCCCTATACACACATATAACTATATGCATATTTATACATGTCACATGTGTGCGCGCGCGCATACAAACTTGCATAACACACCCAAAAAAATAAAAACACATGCAAACATGTTGACATTTCTACATTTATATGCATATATGTATACATATATACACATATATTCACATATATTGTTGAATGCATATACATAAATATATAAATACATACATATCCACATATATATACACAGATATTGAAACATGTCACTTATATTCTCACATATACAAATACATACACATGTATAGACACACACATACGCGCACCCCCTAAACACATAAAAATATACTAATATATAGGCATATACACATATATATTCACATATATGGTATATACACTCATATATTCTCAAATATACAATTACATACACATATATAGACATATATACCCCCCAAAACACACACAGATATACTAATATATAGGCGCGCGCGCGCACTCACACATATGTATATATTCACATATACACATATATGTTCACATATAGTACATACACACATATTTTCACATATACAAATATATACACATATGTAAACACGCACATAGAAACACACACAAACACACAAACATACATACATACACTATATATACACGTATATGTTCACATATAGTACATACACACATATTTTCACATATACAAATATATACACATGTAAACACACACACAAACACACAAACATACATACGCATAACTGAAGACACATACACACTTATTCACATAAACATAAATGCATATATACAACACACATACATGCACACAAACATACATAATATCATATACAAATACACACATATATAGACACACGCACCAACATAGACATATACTAAGATATAGGCACATACACAAATATATTCACATATACAGTATATACACACATATATTCTCACATATACAAATATATACACATATATAGACACACACACACACACACACACACTAATACATAGGCACATACACATATATATATTAACATATATAGTACATACACATAAACGCATGCACATAACTAGACACACACATATTTACATATACATAAATGCATATATCCAGCACACATACATGTACACGAACAGACGTAACATACATGTATGTGCGCAATCCACATGATCTAACTAGATTTTGAAGAAAAATGAAAGAATGGGCTTTATATATAACTAGAGACACAAACACATACATATATATACACGCATATAAACTCATACACATAACTAGACGCACACACACATATCTACATATACATAAATGCATACATACATACAACACACATACATGCACACATATATAACATATACAAAAACATACACATATATAGACACACACACACACCTACACACACATATACTAATATATAGGCACATAAACATATATATTTACATATATATAGCACATACACATATATTTACATATGTTAATACATAACAAATAACTTACCTCTTATAGATGCTTCAGAAATGCTTCACGAGGAACCAACCTACACCCACCTGCACAAACTAAAGAAATATACATAATAATATTTTGTAATGATAATAAATAAAAATAAAGAGAAATTTGTCAAGACATCAATACCAACCTTCTAGCCTTGACACCAAGTTTGAGAATGGTGAACATGTTTGGATTGTCCCCAAATCACCTGCACAAAAATTATATTCAAAAAAGAAATATAACATTAGAAAAGTTGCTCAACAAAAAGAACCTGACCATGCACTTTGACCATGGCTCTAAGTCCAGGATTATGCCACAAAGACGCGACAAAAGTCGCGTTTCCACGGCCTTGAATCTGGGGGAGTGTTTGCTCCCCCTATCTCTCCATTCGTCCCCCCTATCCATTTCTTTCTATAAATACTTCACACATCAGATGCAGAGGAGTGAATCCTAGGAGTAAATTCTTGCTTTATTTTTAGGGTTTAGAATCATTGTTAGATAGAGTGTGAAGTCCTCAAGATGACATGGTTGACCTCGCATAAGAGGAGAGGAGAAGAGAGAGAAACTAATTGTGAGAGATGAGAGGAAATGGAAAGAGAGGCGCCAACATATTATTTTGATTCATAAATGAATGTGCACAACTAAGTTTTGCATGTTCAAGATATATTAATCCCTATACACACATATAACTATATGCATATTTATACATGTCACATGTGTGCGCGCGCGCATACATACTTGCATAACACACCCAAACAAATAAAAACACATGCAAACATGTTGACATTTCTACATTTATATGCATATATGTATACATATATACACATATATTCACATATATAGTTGAATGCATATACATAAATATATAAATACATACATATCCACATATATATACACAGATATTGAAACATGTCACTTATATTCTCACATATACAAATACATACACATGTATAGACACACACATACACGCACCCCCTAAACACATACAAATATACTAATATATAGGCATATACACATATATATTCACATATATGGTATATACACTCATATATTCTCAAATATACAAGTACATACACATATATAGACACATATACCCCCCAAAACACACACAGATATACTAATATATAGGCGCGCGCGCGCACTCACACATATGTTTATATTCACATATACACATATATGTTCACATATAGTACATACACACATATTTTCACATATACAAATATATACACATATGTAAACACGCACATAGAAACACACACAAACACACAAACATACATACATACACTATTTATACACGTATATGTTCACATATAGTACATACACACATATTTTCACATATACAAATATATACACATGTAAACACACACATAGAAACACACACAAACACACAAACATACATACATACACATAACTGAAGACACATACACACTTATTCACATGTTTAAATGCATATATACAACACACATACATGCCACAACATACATAATATCATATACAAATACACACACATATATAGACACACACGCACCAACATAGACATATACTAAGATATAGGCACATACACAAATATATTCACATACACAGTATATACACACATATTCTCACATATACAAATATATACACATATAGACACACACACACACACACACACACACACCACACACACACTAATACATAGGCACATACACATATATATATTAACATATATAGTACATACACATAAACGCATGCACATAACTAGACACACACACACATATTCACATATACATAAATGCATATATCCAGCACACATACATGTACACGAACAGACGTAACATACATGTATGTGCGCAATCCACATGATCTAACTAGATTTTGAAGAAAAATGAAAGAATGGGCTTACCTATATAACTTGAGACACAAACACATACATATATATACACGCATATAAACTCATACACTAGACACACACACACATATCTACATATACATAAATGCATACATACATACAACACACATACATGCACACATATATAACATATACAAAAACATACACATATATAGACACACACCACACGCACCTACACACACATATACTAATATATAGGCACATAAACTATATAAATATTTACATATATATAGCACATACACATATATTTACATATGTTAATACATAACAAATAACTTACCTCTTATAGATGCTTCAGAAATGCTTCACGAGGAACCAACCTACACCCACCTGCACAAACTAAAGAAATATACATAATAATATTTTGTAATGATAATAAATAAAAATAAAGAGAAATTTGTCAAGACATCAATACCAACCTTCTAGCCTTGACACCAAGTTTGAGAATGGTGAACATGTTTGGATTGTCCCCAAATCACCTGCACAAAAATTATATTCAAAAAAGAATATAACAATAGAAAAGTTGCTCAACAAAAAGAACCTGACCATGCACTTTGACCATGGCTCTAAGTCCAGGATTATGCCGCAAAGACGCGACAAAAGTCGCGTTTCCAAGGCCTTGAATCTGGGGGAGTGTTTGCTCCCCCTATCTCTCCATTCGTCCCCCCTATCCATTTCTTTCCTATAAATACCTTACACATCAGATGCAGAGGAGTGAATCCTAGGAGTAAATTCTTGCTTTATTTTTAGGGTTTAGAATCATTGTTAGATAGAGTGTGAAGTCCTCAAGATGACTGGTTGACCTCGCATAAGAGGGGAGGAGAAGAGCTAATTGTGAGAGATGAGAGGAAATGGAAAGAGAGGCGCCAACATATTATTTTGATTCCTAAATGAATGTGCACAACTAAGTTTTGCATGTTCAAGACTATATTAATCCCTATACACACATATAACTATATGCATATTTATACATGTCACATGTGTGCGCGCGCGCATACAAACTTGCATAACACACCCAAACAAATAAAAACACATGCAAACATGTTGACATTTCTACATTTATATGCATATATGTATACATATATACACATATATTCACATATATAGTTGAATGCATATACATAAATATATAAATACATACATATCCACATATATATACACAGATATTGAAACATGTCACTTATATTCTCACATATACAAATGCATACACATGTATAGACACACACATACGCGCACCCCCTAAACACATACAAATATACTAATATATAGGCATATACACATATATATTCACATATATGGTATATACACTCATATATTCTCAAATATACAAAGTACATACACATATATAGACACATATACCCCCCAAAACACACACAGATATACTAATATATAGGCGCGCGCGCGCGCACTCACACATATGTATATATTCACATATACACATATATGTTCACATATAGTACATACACACATATTTTCACATATACAAATATATACACATATGTAAACACGCACATAGAAACACACACAAACACACAAACATACATACATACACTATATATACACGTATATGTTCACATATAGTACATACACACATATTTTCACATATACAAATATATACACATGTAAACACACACACAAACACACAAACATACATACACATAACTGAAGACACATACACACTTATTCACATAAACATAAATGCATATATACAACACACATACATGCACACACATACATAATATCATATACAAATACACACACATATATAGACACACGCACCAACATAGACATATACTAAGATATAGGCACATACACAAATATATTCACAATACAGTATATACACACATATATTCTCACATATACAAATATATACACATATATAGACACACACACACACACTAATACATAGGCACATACACATATATATTAACATATATAGTACATACACATAAACGCATGCACATAACTAGACCGCACACACACACATATTTACATATACATAAATGCATATATCCAGCACACATACATGTACACGAACAGACGTAACATACATGTATGTGCGCAATCCACATGATCTAACTAGATTTTGAAGAAAAATGAAAGAATGGGCTTACATATATCAACTAGAGACACAAAACACATACATATATATACACGCATATAAACTCATACACATAACTAGACGCACACACACATATCTACATATACATAAATGCATACATACATACAACACACATACATGCACACATATATAACATATACAAAAACATACACATATATAGACACACACGCACCTACACACACATATACTAATATATAGGCACATAAACATATATATTTACATATATATAGCACATACACATATATTTACATATGTTAATACATAACAAATAACTTACCTCTTATAGATGCTTCAGAAATGCTTCACGAGGAACCAACCTACACCCACCTGCACAAACTAAAGAAATATACATAATATATTTTGTAATGATAATAAATAAAAATAAAGAGAAATTTGTCAAGACATCAATGCCAACCTTCTAGCCTTGACACCAAGTTTGAGAATGGTGAACATGTTTGGATGTCCCCAAATCACCTGCACAAAAATTATATTCAAAAAGAAATATAATATTAGAAAAGTTGCTCAACAAAAAGAACCTGACCATGCACTTTGACATGGCTCTAAGTCTAGGATTATGCCGCAAAAGACGCGACAAAAGTCGCGTTTTCACGGCCTTGAATCTGGGGGAGTGTTTGCTCCCCCTATCTCTCCATTCGTCCCCCCTATCCATTTCTTTCCTAACACATCAGATGCAGAGGAGTGAATCCTAGGAGTAAATTCTTGCTTTATTTTTAGGGTTTAGAATCATTGTTAGATAGAGTGTGAAGTCCTCAAGATGACATGGTTGACCTCGCATAAGAGGGGAGGAGAAGAGCTAATTGTGAGAGATGAGAGGAAATGAAAGAGAGACGCCAACATATTATTTTTGATTCCTAAATGAATGTGCACAACTAAGTTTTGCATGTTCAAGACTATATTAATCCCTATACACACATATAACTATATGCATATTTATACATGTCACATGTGTGCGCGCGCGCATACAAACTTGCATAACACACCCAAACAAATAAAAACACATGCAAACATTTTGACATTTCTACATTTATATGCATATATGTATACATATATACACATATATTCACATATATAGTTGAATGCATATACATAAATATATAAATACATACATATCCACATATATATACACAGATATTGAAACATGTCACTTATATTCTCACATATACAAATACATACACATGTATAGACACACACATACGCGCACCCCCTAAACACATACAAATATACTAATATATAGGCATATACACATATATATTCACATATATGGTATATACACTCATATATTCTCAAATATACAAGTACATACACATATATAGACACATATACCCCCCAAAACATACACAGATATACTAATATATAGGCGCGCGCGCGCACTCACACATATGTATATATTCACATATACACATATATGTTCACATATAGTACATACACACATATTTTCACATATACAAATATATACACATATGTAAACACGCACATAGAAAACACACAAACACACAAACATACATACATACACTATATATACACGTATATGTTCACATATAGTACATACACACATATTTTCACATATACAAATATATACACATGTAAACACACACACAACACACAAACATACATACACATAACTGAAGACACATATACACTTATTCACATAAACATAAATGCATATATACAACACACATACATGCACACAAACATACATAATATCATATACAATACACACACATATATAGACACACGCACCAACATAGATATATACTAAGATATAGGCACATACACAAATATATTCACATATACAGTATATAAACACATATATTCTCACATATACAAATATATACACATATATAGACACACACACACACATACTAATACATAGGCACATACACATATATATATTAACATATATAGTACATACACATAAACGCATGCACATAACTAGACACACACACACATATTTACATATACATAAATGCATATATCCAGCGCACATACATGTACACGAACAGACGTAACATACATGTATGTGCGCAATCCACATGATCTAACTAGATTTTGAAGAAAAATGAAAGAATGGGCTTATATATATAACTAGAGACACAAACACATACATATATATATACACGCATATAAACTCATACACATAACTAGACGCACACACCACATATCTACATATACATAAATGCATACATACATACAACACACATACATGCCACACATATATAACATATACAAAAACATACACATATATAGACACACACGCACCTACACACATATACTAATTTATAGGCACATAAACATATATATTTACATATATATAGCACATACACATAATTTACATATGTTAATACATAACAAATACTTACCTCTATAGATACTTCAGAAATTGCTTCACGAGGAACCAACCTACACCCACCTGCACAAACTAAAGAAATATACATAATAATATTTTGTAATGATAATAAATAAAAATAAAGAGAAATTTGTCAAGACATCAATACCAACCTTCTAGCCTTGACACCAAGTTTGAGAATGGTGAACATGTTTGGATTGTCCCCAAATCACCTACACAAAAATTATATTCAAAAAAGAAATATAACATTAAAATTGCTCAACAAAAAGAACCTGACCATGCAATTTGACCATGGCTCTAAGTCCAGGATTATGCCGCAAAGACGCGACAAAGTCGCGTTTCCACGGCCTTGAATCTGGGGGAGTGTTTGCTCCCCCTATCTCTCCATTCGTCCCCCCTATCCATTCTTTCCTTTAAATACTTCACACATCAGATGCAGAGGAGTGAAATCCTAGGAGTAAATTCTTGCTTTATTTTTAGGGTTTAGAATCATTGTTAGATAGAGTGTGAAGTCCTCAAGATGACATGGTTGACCTCGCATAAGAGGGAGGAGAAGAGAGAGAACTAATTGTGAGAGATGAGAGGAAATGGAAAAGAGGCGCCAACATATTATTTTGATTCCTAAATGAATGTGCACAACTAAGTTTTGCATGTTCAAGATATATTAATCCCTATACACACATATAACTATATGCATATTTATACATGTCACATGTTTGCGCGCGCGCATACAAACTTGCATAACACACCCAACAAATAAAAACACATGCAAACATGTTGACATTTCTACATTTATATGCATATATGTATACATATATACACATATATTCACATATATAGTTGAATGCATATACATAAACATATAAATACATACATATCCATATATATACACAGATATTGAAACATGTCACTTATATTCTCACATATACAAATACATACACATGTATAGACACACACATACGCACACCCCCTAAACACATACAAATATACTAATATATAGGCATATACACATTATATTCACATATATGGTATATACACTCATATATTCTCAAATATACAAGTACATACACATATATAGACACATATACCCCCAAAACACACAGATATACTAATATATAAGCGCGCGCGCGCACTCACACATATGTATATATTCACATATACACATATATGTTCACATATAGTACATACACACATATTTTCACATATACAAATATATACACATATGTAAACACGCACATAGAACACACACAAACACACAAACATACATACATACACTATTTTACACGTATATGTTCACATATTACATACACACATATTTTCACATATACAAATATATACACATATGTAAACACGCACATAGAAACACACACAAACACACAAACATACATACATACACTAATTATACACGTATATGTTCACATATAGTACATACACACATATTTTCACATATACAAATATATACACATGTAAACACACACATAGAAACACACACAAACACACATAAAACATACACATACATACACATAACTGCAGACACATACACACTTATTCACATAAACATAAATGCATATGCAACACACATACATGCACACAAACATACATAATATCATATACAAATACACACACAAATATAGACACACACGCACCAACATAGACAATACTAAGATATAGGCACATACACAAATATATTCACATATACAGTATATACACACATATTCTCACATATACAAATATTACACATATAGACACACACACACACACACACACACTAATACATAAGCACATACACATATATATATTAACATATATAGTACATACACATAACGCATGCACATAACTAGACACACACACACATATTCACATATACATAAATGCATATATCCAGCACACATACATATACACGAACAGACGTAACATACATGTATGTGCGCAATCCACATGATCTAATTAGATTTTGAAGAAAATGAAAGAATGGGCTTATATATATAACTAGAGACACAAACACATACATATATATACACGCATATAAACTCATACACATAACTAGACACACACACATATCTACATATACATAAATGCATGCATACATACAACACACATACATGCACACATATATGACATATACAAAAACATACACATATATAGACACACACGCACCTACACACACATATACTAATATATAGGCACATAAACATATATATTTACATATATATACACTACATACACATATATTTACATAT